>SJYV01030017.1:284389-296586 GCA_006410875.1 Neotragus pygmaeus
GTGGGGGGGGGGGGGGGGGGGGGGGGGGGGGGGGGGGGGGGGTGGATCTCTCAGTGATATTTTGGTTTGGAGACTTAAAAAAACTTGGTGAGAACTGGGAGACCATCTGACAGAGTAAAAAGGTCACTATTCTTCCTTCATCCTCTTCTACAAACACAGAGACCTCTGGGCTGCACTTTAGGAAAATCCTGTCAGAAGAAAGAGCACCTCAAGCAACCCTTAATCAGAGCTGTAACTGTAATCATAATAATTGTTCTACTAAAACTAATGAAAATTTATATTGGAATTCATCCTTGAGACATTCATGTAAAGTACTTATTCCTTTCCTGCTGTTAGTCACTAGTCTCTGAAAAAGTGCTGTGGGAGTAAATGTCAACTTAGCTCTTTTTTCATTCTAAGTTAACAGGGAAAAAACAATTCAGACAGAGAAATTACATAGACAGGCAAATGAGAGAGGAAACAAGTCTGTCTGATGAAGAGATATTTCAGGGAATATGTTATTCTGATGCAAATGATTTTCCTGATTTTATTTAGGGGTAAACTGCTTTATTGCTCTTGCCACTGGAAGGCGAAGTATTGTTTGCCTGCTGGACATCTTGAGCTCTCAAGTTCATCTCCACCTTGAAGCTGACTCCTCCAGGGAATAGGTAATGAACCTAACACATTACCTGGATCCCTGAAGAAGACAGTGCTTCAGCTGGGGCATAGTACATATCAATCCAGTCGTATCTGTGAGAAGATGACGACCTTACAACAGCCAATGTCTTTTAAATAACAGACAGATGGCAAAAACAAGCCTGAAAACACCAAGATGAAGCATAGAAAAATCAAGGGTAAACAAAATTGTTTGTCTGATTCACAGTGAGATGTACTTTGCCACTGAGCTTTGGAGTTTTGGTATCAAAGAACTCTAAACGAGATGAAGTTGGCAAGATAAATTATAGGTTATGTCTAGCATACTTCATGGCATTTTGAAATTTTAACCTGTTCGTATTGGGAACTTCTGACATTATCATCAGCAGCTATGGGAAGCTTGACACTGATTCCATCACTTGTGTTTCTCCCTTTTCAAAGACAGAGCAGACTTCTCCTCACATCAAAGCTTATTTGTCTGTTCTCTCTTCTTTCCACACTTAGAGTAAATAATTACTAAGAAAGTGAGAAGATTTTACCTTTCCTAAAGACAGTTGAGTCAGTGAAGTAGCCTGAATTTCTCATGAGAAGAATAAAGAAATGCCTCACTACACCACTCCTAAGATGGGTGAAATTTTTCCTAGTTATTTTTCAGAATGTTCTTCTGAAAAGTATTGATAGCTATTTATCATTATGAATAATTATCTTCCTAGAAGTAAAATTATCTTATTATTTTCTGACTTATTTATGTTTTGTACTCCACTGTGTCTTTTGGACACTCAGATTCCACTTTATACAAAGTGTTTTTCATTTTCCATCTGATTAAAAAAAAATCCATTCACCTTGTCTAAATTTCAGAAAATGAAATTTCTTTTAGTTATAGTCTCTCCTCACTTTACCTCTTCGGTCCTCTTCAACTAGGGCAGAGAGCCATAACCAGAGTTCCAGACTGCCTTTCTCACTGGCTTATCTCTTTTTAATTCCATTTGATAATGAAGCTCCAAGAAATGCTCTACTCAGATTGCTCAACACTTAGTTCACATTTTCTTATAACCCCCTTTCATATCATCATGCTAAAAGATATGTATTGAAGATCAATAATTTCTCAGCCTTATAATTACTTAGTCCTCTCAATTTTTCTTTATTTGGAAAAAAATTTAACATCATCTACATATAAGGCGTTGTGGTAAGCCCTTTGGAAGAAAAGCAAGTGAAATATGGTAATACAAGTGGAGTGGGGAGGCTCTGAGAAGGGAACTCTCATATGTCCATCACTCACACAGCTTACTAACCCCTGAAGGAATAAAGGTTTCTTCTTGTTGCAACACCACCAAGCTGCCTACCATCATCAGCCAATGAAGAAACATCATCAGTTCAGTTCAATTCAGTTGCTCAGTCGTGTCCGACTCTTTGTGACCCCATGAATTGCAGCACGCCAGGCCTCNTCAAACCTATGATTTTTCCAGTAGTCATGTATGGATGTGAGAGTTGGACTATAAAGAAAGCTGAGCACTGAAGAATTGATGCTTTTGAATTGTGGCGTTGGAGAAGACTCTTGAGAGTCCCTTGGACTGCAAGGAGACCCAACCAGTCCATCCTAAAGGAGGTCAGTCCCGGGTGTTCATTGGAAGGACTGATGTTGAAACTGAAACTCCAAGACTTTGGCCACCTGATGTGAAGAACTGACTCATTTGAAAAGACCCTGATGCTGGGAAAGATTGAGGGCAGGAAGAGAAGAGGATTACAGAGGATGAAATGGTTGGATGGCATCACTGACTCAATGGACATGAGTTTGAGTAAGCTCCAGATGTTGGTGATAGACAGGGAAGCCTGGTGTGCTACAGTCCATAGGGTCGCAAAGAGTTGGACATGACTGAGTGACTGAACTGAACTGAACTGAAGCTAAATAGATTTTCCATCACAATTTCCTTGTCTAGAAAAGATGCATTGGTCAGGAAGGTCTAAAATCCCATTTACTTTTTAAAATATAAGGATGTCTTGGATGTGGACAGGTCTATCCAGCCTTCACTGAGAACTACAGGACTACAGACACTGATGATAACTCTTCCTCTACAGAATAACAACTGAAACCAAATCTCAACCTTAAAGAATGATGACTATTTTACTTTTTTCTACCACTGATTAAGATCATATTAAATCAGATAGTTGAGTTTTCCTTGAGCACTAATGAAATTTTATCACACTGAGAAATGCTCACCAGCATACCAAGTCTGGTCACTGACTCACAGGACCACTTTTTAGAACTCTTTAGGTGAGAGAGGATTTATTGACCTCACAATGCCAATCAGTCAGCAAGTCTAGACAGTTGGCCAGGGATTCCTTTGCAATTTGGAGCTAAAAAAATTAAGTACTCTGACCTTTAAAGTCTACCCAGTTTGGCTATGGCCATATCACCTTGAACATACCCAGTCTTGTCTAAAATCTGCCTAATCAAAAATTGATAAAAACAAATACACACCCTCCCCAGAGTCCCAAAAAAGAAAAGAAATCAAAGTAGACTGCACCTGTTAAGCCCAAAGGCTTGACTGAAAAATATGGAATCATGGGATCTCAGGTTTAAAAGGGGGCCCAGCACTCATATAGTCTAACATCCAATCCATTGCTTATAGTTACCCCACTCCCACACACCACACACAGGATACCCTTTCCACCTGGAAACCTCCTCCTTGATGACCTCCCAAGCCTGTTTGAGCCCATCCGGAAGAGAAAGCCCCTGGAGCAACGTAGACGTGACCCCTTTCCTGTGGCTTCCTAAGTCTGTCCTGGTAGCCACACAGTGCAAGATTTAAAAAATTTTAAAAAGTGGAAATAGAGTTGTTCTGTGCATCTTCAAGGAATAGAATAAGATGTTAGGTCATTTGAACGGTTTCTTTCTACAATAAACATGTCAGGTGCTTCAGCTGTACCACACATTCTTTGATTAACTCCACAAATATTACACTGATGTCCTGTTTGATACTCACTGTCCTAGATATATAATGAGAAACAAAATATAGTTCTGGACCTAAAAGAACCTAATGACTAGTGGGGACTCAGATAATAAATCAGAATGCAAACTGGTAAACACAAATATCCAAACGTGGTAACTGCTGTGAAGGAAGATGGCAGACACAGTGATAGGGAATCTGTAAAGGGTAGGGGAACAACTTGAGTAGTCAGGGAAGGTCTCTCTGAGAGGGTGCCATTCAATTTGAAACCTGGAGAGTTAGCAGGAACATTTGTTACTTTGTAGATGACCCAGTGGCACTGGAGATGCTGAACACAAACATTAGGAACTCAGGCAATTTGATCTATCTGACTTTAGGATGGATGTCTCCTGCTGGTCCTCTCCCACTGAACTGTCTCCTTGTCCAGCCCCTCGCCCAGGTCCCTTCTTTTCCTCTACCTTTTACTTGGGCAGAAGACAGGGAGCATTCACAATTTACTTACCCTTTTGCCTAACCACACATGCTGGAGATCATCCTTGATTCCTCCTCTTCACTCACCCTCTACCCCCCCCCCAAAAAAAAACCCAACTCTAAATCTTATTTATTCTCTTTAAATATCTCTCAAATATTTTTGCCCCTTTCTATTTACAAAGTTGTAGCTCAGACTCCACTCATCTCTTGCTTGTCCTAGAACAAAAGCCTCTAAGTAGTCTCCTGAATTATTAAGTTCATGGGGTCTTTTCAGTCTCCACCAGAGAACTGTTCTGAAATACCTTTGCTTAAATATTTTCATGGTTTTACATCATCATTAAGAGGACCCACAAACAAGACCCTTTAAGGTTCAGTCACTAAATGGCTGTGTAACCTTGGACAACTCTTTTCTCGTTTCTTAATCATGCAGGGCTGAACCAGAAAACCTGTTAGGTTCTCATCAGAGCAACACTCTGGCAGAAACAAGTCCTGGGAGCCCAGGGCCTAGTGATGAAGCAGTTTCTCCTAATCTTCCCTAATTTAGGACTCCACCGCTTTCAGTCTCCCTAATGCTCATAAATGTTCCCTTGCTTGACCTCAGACACCCGCTCTCTTCCCTGAAACTCCCCCAAATAGTCTTGATATCAGTACCTTTGTACTTAATCTCTCTTATGACACTGAAATGTGGTCAGGTCTTCTAAGTCTTTGCTCTGTGTGTGTGTGTGTGTGTGTGTGTGTGAATGTATGTGTGTGTGCTTGTCGCTCAGTCATATCTGACTCTGTGTGACCCTATGGACTGTAGCCCACCAGGCTCCTCTGTCTGTGGGTTTCTCCAGGCGACAATACTGAAGTAGGTTGCCAGTTCCTCCTCCAAGGGATCTTCCCGACCCAGGATTAAACCCAGCTCGCCCACACTGCAGGCAGATTCTTTACCGTCTGAGCCACCAGGGAAGCCCCCAAAATGTAATTCCTAGCCTGGCAGCATCAGCATCACCCAGGAGCTTGTTAGAAAGGCCAAATCTCTGCTCCNGTGTGTGTGTGTGTGTGTGTGTGTGTGAATGTATGTGTGTGTGCTTGTCGCTCAGTCATATCTGACTCTGTGTGACCCTATGGACTGTAGCCCACCAGGCTCCTCTGTCTGTGGGTTTCTCCAGGCGACAATACTGAAGTAGGTTGCCAGTTCCTCCTCCAAGGGATCTTCCCGACCCAGGATTAAACCCAGCTCGCCCACACTGCAGGCAGATTCTTTACCGTCTGAGCCACCAGGGAAGCCCCCAAAATGTAATTCCTAGCCTGGCAGCATCAGCATCACCCAGGAGCTTGTTAGAAAGGCCAAATCTCTGCTCCGCCCTAGAGCTAGCTACTGGATCAGAATTTGTGTTTTAACAAGACTCCAGAGAGTTTGAATGTACATTAAATTTGAGAAGGCCTGCTATAAATCACCAACTCTGTCCTTATTGATTCTCCTAAACTGAAAGACAAATCTACTAAAATTCTAGAATCTCCAAAATTTATCCTATTGTTGCAACAGACCAATATAGTCTTGCCTAGTCTCCCTGCTTTTACACTCAATCCCTGGAAAAGGTCCTTTTGGCAAGACTACCGTCATCACCTGCAGTTAATACCCCCCTTGCCACTTCCTGCCTGCCCCCCCTCCCCGCCCCACCTNGCCACAGGACTGGAAAAGGTCAGTTTTGATCTCAATCCCAAAGAAAGGCGCCAAAGAATGTTCAAACTACTGCACAATTGCACTCATCTCACACGCTAGCAAAGTAATGCTCAAAATTCTCCAAGCCAGGCTTCAACAGTACGTGAACCAAGAACTTCCAGATTTTTAAGTTGGATTTAGAAAAGACAGAAGAACTAGAGATCAAATTGCCAACATCTGCTGGATCATGGAAAAAGAAAGAGAGTTCCAGAAAATCATCTAGTTCTGCTTTATTTATTACGCCAAAGCCTTTGACTGCATGGATCACAACAAACTTGGAAAATTCTTAAGGAGATGGGAATACCAGACCACCCCACCTGCCTCCTGAGAAATCTGTATGTAGGTCAAGAAGGAACAATTAGAACTGGACGTGGAACAATGAGCTGCTTCCAAATCGAGAAAGGAGTACATCAAGGCTATATATTGTCACCTTGCTGATTTAACTTATATGCAGAGTACATCATGCAAAATGCCAGGCTGGATGAAACACAAGCTGGAATCAAGATTGCTGGGAGAAATATAAATAAGTTCAGATATGCTGATGACACAACCCTTATAGGAGAAAGCAAAGAGGCCTAAACAGCCTCGTGATGAAAGAGAAAGAGAGTGAGAAAACTGGCTTAAAACTTAATATTCAAAAAACTAAGATCATGGTGGCATGGTCCCATCACTTCATGGCAAATGGATGGGGAAACAATGGAAACAGTGACTGACTTTATTTTTTTGGGCTCCAAAATCACTGCAGATGCTGACAGCAGCCATGAAATTAAAAGACACTCCTTGGAATAAAGGTTATGACCAACTTAGACAGCATATTAAAAAGCAGAGATGTTACTTTGCTAACAAAGGTCTGTCTAGTCAAAGCTATGGTTTTTCCAGTAGTCATGTATAGATGTGAGAGTTGGACTATAAAGAAAGCTGAGCACCAAAGAATTGATGCTTTTGAACCATGGTGTAGGAGAAGACTCTTGAGAGTCCCTTGGACTTCAAGGAGATCAAACCAGTCAATTCTAAAGGAAAACAGTTCTTAATACTCATTGAAAGGACTCATGCTGAAGCTGAAGCTCCCATACTTTGGTCACCTGATGTGAAGAACTGACTCATTAGGAAAGACCCTGTTGCTGGGAAAGATCAAAGTCAGGAGGAGAAGGAGATGACAAAGGATGAGATGGTTGGATGGCATCACCAACTCGATGGACATGACTTTGAGCAGGTTCCAGTTGGTGAAGAACAGGGAAGCCTGGCATCCTGCAGTCCATTGGGTCACAAATAATTTGACATGACTGAGCAACTGAACTGAACTGAACTGATGGCTGTATTAACACTGGGCAGCAAGGAGACAGGCCATAGTAATTTCATACATATAAAAGTTTATCATAAGAAATAGAATAATAAGCAAAGCTTAAATCATAAAATCAGGATTCGGGCTCAAAATAAGTTAAAATTTTCTCTTTGTAAATGTCTTCAAGTACTGGGAAGAATTAATCAACAAAAAATTTTAAAACCTGAGGAGTCTCATTCCTTTAAGGATTTCTAATAAAAGGATTGGCATTAACCTACTGATATGTTACCAGACATAAGCACAAGGCTAGTGGTTGAACTAAACAGGTTCTTGAGAAATTTGTACTGCTACAGGAAAAAAGCCATGATGATTATAATAAATTTATAAATAACACAGGTAGACTACACTAAGAAAAGAAGAATAATTATAATATACATATATATATATAGTGTACTCTTTAAAGGAAATATTTTCCATCCTTTTTATATTTTTAGGTATATAGAGTTACATAAAATTTTCTGCACAGATACTTGGGTTATACAAACACTCGTAAACCTCACAAAATAAAACTCAAATTCCTATAAAATTCTTCATTCTTTTATTGGTGAGGTTATGCCCATTTCTTTATTCAATTTTCAGTTACTTTTAGATTATGACCAGTGATCTAATTAGAGAGGTAATCTGTTGAGTATTTGTATGTTTATGTGTATGAGTGTATGATTGCGACCAGTATTATTAGTATCTTACTTTTACATCAGTAATACTGTTTTTCCATTGGGAAATATGCAGAGAAAGAACTCTACTTCTCAGTCTTTGCAAACAGATAATCATGTCACTGATTTACAGGTGAAAAACCCTGCCTCATATGATCTTAAACTTTTGATCTGTCCAACTGACTAACAATATTATTTTTGACAGAGATCCAATAAATTTCAAATCTGGTATCTAAACTACTTACAGCCATAAGCAATCCTCACAGGCAGCCTATTCTATATTTATAAATCCTTTTGGGACAGATTTCTTACTGTATCTCAATTTCATCAGAATATGAGAGAGGCTGAATATCAATTTCTTCCAAAGATTTTTTGTCCCTAGATACATGTAACTATATTTAAATGAGAATTTGCTGGAAAAAGTAAAACTCATTCACAATCAACTGCCCCTTTCTTACCAAGCAAATTCACCAGGGACTGCACTAATGGATATTTGTAGGATGAGACAGCAAATGCTTTGGCTGAGTATTTTGGCTTTTAGCCTGAGTGAGCTCTTACAGAATACAAAGCATGAGAATGCTGAGCAACACAACGTTATGAATAAATTGCTAAGAACTTTTACAAGGAGGAAGACATGCCATTCTGAAGGACAAATTCTTTTGTTTTTGACATCCCCAGAATCCAGAAACTTTAACAGTAAGAGCTTGCTTTGGAGGATAAAACATTCTGAGTAATGAAGTAATAGATCTAATAGTTCAATACAGCAGTTTCAGAGAGAGGGAGAGAAATGATCATTGCTCATGTGAGTGTGGGTGTGCGTGTCTGTGTTTATATAAACTTTTATTCTTGGTTCTTTCATTTATTCACAGATATGTTTACAGAATTTTGTAGCAAAGTAAAAAATCTGTGGCCTAACAAGAAGCAAACTATTGTCTTGGTGAGAACTGCCATCTATAATAATCTCATTATTATTTCTAACTTCAGGGGGAAAGCACCAGTTTAAAGTTTGCACCTTCAGTCTAGATGATAGCCTTCAACATTTTCCCTGCATCCAATTGTCATTTTACTTTTTACGCTAATAATCATTGACAAGCATACTGAACAGTTATCATATGTAAAACTGTCCTAGGGATCAACAAGGAGAGCAAATCATCACCTGAAAGAACTTTTTAAAAAATAAGAAAGGATTTTAAGAAGAATGAATGAAGAAAATGGTTGAATTATAATAAAATAATTATAATTAAAATTATAGTATAATATATAAATAACTTGTATGTAATATATAAATTATTATGCTTACATATAATTTTACTATATATAAAATATATAATAAAATATATTTTATCTCTATAATAAAATGTAGAGAATTTCTACAATGCTGTACTCAG
Organism: Neotragus pygmaeus; assembly: GCA_006410875.1. Classification (NCBI taxonomy): domain Eukaryota; kingdom Metazoa; phylum Chordata; class Mammalia; order Artiodactyla; family Bovidae; genus Neotragus; species Neotragus pygmaeus. The sequence goes on from SJYV01030017.1 coordinate 293,533, forward strand.
AAAAGATATAGTTTCAAGCTCACTAGTACTTTAATTGCAGATTTTCTTTAAAAATGTAGTTTTTCCTGTGTGTATGGAGATATATGGAGAAGGAAATGGTAACCCATTCCAGTATTCTTGCCTGGAGATCCCAGGGACAGAGGAGCCTGGTGGGCTGTTTTCTATGGGATTGCACAGAGTTGGACACAACTGTAGCAACTTAGCAGCAGCAGCATGGAGATATACAATGAACTATTTGTGGTGGACAACAAAAAATTGTTTGAAACACTTGCAGTGTCTCAATTATCTGTATCATTGCATTAACACATTTATACCAGTCTCATAAAATTTGTATAACTGTGAAACAGCAAGGAAAGGGCAGGGCATAAAGTCTAAAAGAATGACATAGCCATAGGACATAATGAAAACTGCTTAGAACCAACTAGTTCCAAGAGGGCAGAAGAGTCAACTTCTAGTAGACCTTGAGGCTCATTATATGCTCGTTGTAATACATTAGCATACTAAATGGTACACCCACCAGCATCACGATTCTGAAGTAAACCATAGAACGTCAGGGCTCCCTGGTGGCTCAGATGATAAAGAATCTGCCTGCAGTGCCGGAGACCGAGCAATGAGACCCAATCTGATCCCTGGGTTGAGAAGATCCCCTAGAGAAGGGAATGTCTAGCTACTCCAGTATTCTTGCCTGGAGAATTCCATGGACAGAGGAGCCTGACAAGCTACAATCCATGGGATCACAAAGAATTGGACATGATTGAGTGACTAACGCTTTCATACTCATAGAAGGTCAAAAAGTGGGCAGTGGCCCAATTTCTGGAACTCTCTGTCCCTTTCCCAACATAGTTGGACTAATTCTCCCACTCATTAGCATGTGGAGTTACCCTGTCCATAAAAATACCATGCCATATTTTGAGGCTCTCTCACTTTCTGAGATGGCCCACAACCTGTCTGTGGGGGGTGTTACTCTCTAAACGAATCCAATTCTTATCTGTCACATCATCTCTGAATTCTTTCACAACAAAACAAGCCACCCACTAGCCAGCCCCAAATCAGCTCAGGACATGCAAAACTCCACAGCCACCTCAGGAACCATCCTAGCCTGCCAGTGGACAGACACCAGCTCCATGGCCCCCAGGGCACCCACTGTGCCCACAAGCACTCAGACGCAAGCTCAGAGACACCTTGGACCTTCAACCACGGGATCTAGCCCCAGCCCCATTCACCAGTAGGTCAACATCAGCCTTGGGACATTCCAGACCCCAGAAGTAGCTGTGCCAGGAACTGGTCCTACCCACCAGTAGGCCAACACTAGATCCCAAAGCCCTGGCCCCACCACTGCCCACTTTAGAACCCAGCTTCACCCACCAGTGGGCCAGCACTAACCGTGGGACCACCTGTCTCTCTGGGTCCCCACAGCTAGTAGCCTTGTGACCTAGGTCCATACTCCTGAAGTTAGCAGCCTCCACACAAAGCAGGGCCTAGTAACCAACCAGAGCAGTGGCCAGACATGCCTAAGAGACCACCCACAGTGGTCAACCTACCACAACAGAAGGTCCCATGCACCCTACATAGGGGCATCCTTAGAGCATATAACTGGTGACCAGAGGGAAGTGTACTGCTGGGATATATAGGATGTCTCCTACAAAAGGCCAGTTCTCCCAGGTCAGAAATGTAACCAACCAATACACAGAAGTAAAAACGTCTAACTGGGCAAAATGAAGCAACATACAAATATGTTTTAAATAATGGAACAAGATAAAAAATAACAGAAAAACTAAGTGAAATGGACATAGGCAATCGCAAAAATTTTAAAGATGTCCAAAGAACTCAGAAGAGGATAGGATAAATAGAGTATGAAGTTAAAAGTAACTGTTTTTATCAGTTAGAAAATGTAAAGAAGAACCAATCAGAGATGAATATCATAACTCAAATGAAAAATACACTGGAAGAAATCCAGAGCAGATTAAATGATATAGAGGGACAGATCAGAAAGCTATAAGACAGAGTAATGGAAATCAAACAAACTGAATGGAGAAAAATAAACAAATAATAAGAATATATGAGGACAGCTTGCACGAGATTTGGGGGACAGTATCAAGCATGCTAACATTCCTAATATAGGTATCCCTTAAAGAGAAGAGAGAAAGGATCAGAGGATATAGCAGGTAAAACCTCACTAACCTAAGAAGAGAAACAGACATGCAGGTCCAGAAAGCACAGAGAATCCCAAACAGGATGAATTCATAGAGAATTATACTAAGACATGCTATAATTAAAATGGCAAAAATTAAAGAGAGAATATTAAAAGAAACAATCAAAAAGCTTCATACAAGGAAACTCCCACACAACTATAAACTGACTTTTCAGACACTGAAGACCAAAATGTGATGGCATGGTATATTTAAGGTGATTAAAAGAATGCTCTACCTAGCAAGGTTATCATTAAGATTTGATGATGAGATCAAAAGTTTTATAGACAAGTGCAGAAGATATTAAGAAGAGGTGGCAAGAATACACAGAATGGTACAAAAAAAGATCTTAATGACCAGATAATCACGATGGTGTAATCACTCACCTAGAGCCAGACATCCTAGAATGTGAAGTCAAGTGAGCCTTAGAAAGCATCACTACAAACAAAGCTAGTGGAGGTGATGGAATTCCAGTTGAGCTGTTTCAAATCCTGAAATGCTGTGAAAGTGCTGCATTTAATATGTCAGCAAATTTGGAAAATTCAACAGTAGCCACAGGACTGGAAAACGTCAGTTTTCATTCCAATCCCAAAGAAAGGTAATGCCAAAGAATGCTCAAACTACTGCACAATTGCACTCATTTCACATGCTAGTAAAGTAATGCTCAAAATTCTCCAAGTCAGGCTTCAGAAATATGGGAACCATGAACTTCCTGATGTTGAAGCTGGAACCAGAGGAACCAGAGATCAAATTGCCAACATCCGCTGGATCACAGGAAAAGCAAGAGAGATCCAGAAAAACATCTATTTCTGCTTTATTGGCTATGCCAAAGCCTTTGACTGTATGGATCACAATAAACTGTGGA
>SJYV01030017.1:296936-354075 GCA_006410875.1 Neotragus pygmaeus
CTTTAAGCCAACTTTTTCACTCTCCTCTTTCACTTTCATTAAGAGGCTTTTTAGCTCCTCTTGACTTTCTGCCATAAGGGTGGTGTCATCTGCATATCTGAGGTTATTGATGTTTCTCCTGGCAATCTTGATTCCAGCTTGTGTTTCTTCCAGTCCAGTGTTTCTCATGATGTACTCTGAATAGAAGTTAAATAAGCAGGATGACAATACACAGCCTTGATGTACACCTTTTCCTATTTGGAAGCAGTCTGTTGTTCCATGTCCAGTTCTAACTGTAAATCATCTATATCCACAACATGTAGTTAAGGGATACATACAACTATCAGATGTAAAATATTATGTCAAAAACAATAAACCTTAGGAAGGGTATAATTAAAATGAAGCGTGGTTAAAATACTGCATTTGAACTGAAAATATTAGCAATTAAAATAATTACATATTGCTATGTACTGGGTGGTGATATAGTTAATAACTATGTAATACTTTTATATGGCAACATATTGTATCTATACTTATCATGGTAATTATTTTGAAATGTATAGAAATACCAAATCACTATTTTCCACAACAGGAACTAGCATAGTATTGTAACTTCATTATACTTTAAAAACTAACTTAGGAAAGGAGAACAAATTTGTGGTAGTTAGAGATAGGGAGTGAGTGTAGGTGGGATTGAATGAAGGTAGTCACAAGCTACAAATTTAAAAGATAAATGAGTACTAGGGATGTAATGTACCATATAATAAATGTAACTAACACTGTTAGGTTAATTATAGCATATATAATTCTATGTTATATATGAATGCTGCTGAGAGAACAATTCCTAAAAGTTCTCAAAACAGGAAAAATAATTTTTTCCATTTCTTTAATTTTGTATCTACATGAGAAAATGGATTTCAATAAACTTGTGGGAATCATTTCATGGTTTATGTAAATCAAATCATTGTATTGTATACCTTAGACATATACAGTACTATATCTCAATTATATCTCAATAAAACTGGATAAAAAAGCATGTTTAAAATTTCTGTATAAAATTAAGATGCTTTCAGTTTAAACAGATACTCAATATTTAGTATACAACTAAAACTGTGAGCCTGTAGGAATTGTTTGAGTAATTCTTTTATTCCTTAACTCATTCAATTTATATGTCTCTTATATTTCTAAGTACTTAGGACAGCTTAAAGAGAGGCCAATGCATTGTAATTGAAATTTCTGTAGTTAATCATGTAAACTCAGAAGAAATAACTGGATACATAGATAACAGTTTTTCTTTATTAAAATTTAAATTTGGATTAAGTGGTTTTTTAAAGAAGCTGGATTTCTAATTTACATTCTGGTTCCTAATCACCACTACTGGCCCTAACTGAGGGCTCCATTATTTCTCGTTAGGACTTTACTAACAGCCTCTGAACAGATCATTTTCACCTCCAGCTCTGCAATCTTAAACCCAGTCAATGCACCACATGACTATTTAGTTGTCCTATTCAAAATTTTTGATAATTTAATATCACATACAGAATATCCGTGCATGGAAGTTCCTTAAAAATCAGGTTATTTCTCAGGCTTCAGAAGACTGAAGTATAAAAAATGCAATCAAAGCCTGACATAAAGTGAAAATATAACTTAATTACTGTTAACTTTAGATGTATAATCTAAAGAAATAATATATCAACAAAGAGCTGGGGCAAGATGCAAATAAATTCAGTAGAATTAAGAGAAAAGCATTTGGCTCATGAAAGTATAAGAGACTCTAAGTGTTTCATTAAGAACTGTGAATGAATGGAGATGTTACCTCATTTGTGTATGTATATATGTACTGTATTTATTTAGCACAAAACCTGCACATCTAGAGCTGAAGGCAAAGCTATAAGAGACAATAAAAACATTTGGCATGTGTGGTGAGAGTCACCCTATACATGAATCATGGGATGGAGAGCAATGGACCTACTTTTATACTGGAAAGAGATAATTGCTTCCCCGTTCCCTCCTGAAAAGATAGAATCACTCTGGCTCTACCAGATGAGATGTAAAGTATCATAGCATTTTACTCTAACTCTTCAGAACCTAATTGTGTATGTGTTCACTCACTCAGTAATGTCAAACTTTTGCGACCCCATGGACTCTAGCCTTCCAGGTTCTTCTGTCCATGGGATTTCCCAAGCAAGAATACTTGGAGTGGGTTGTCATTTCCTTCTCCAGTGGATCTTTCTGACCCAGGGTGTGAACCCAAGTCTCCTCCTTGGTTCCTTACTGACTGAGCAACCAGAGAAGCTACCTGTATCTAAGAGCCAGATTAAGACCCAGTGATAAAACAAAGAGATGTATTCAAGAACTGAGCTAAATCCCATTGACTGCAAATAGAAAAGCTATGACCAACCTAGACAGCATATTCAAAAGCAGAGACATTACTTTGCCAACTAATGTCCCTCTAGTCAAGGCTACAGTTTTTCCAGTAGTCATGTATGGATGTGAGCATTGGACTACAAAGAAAGCTGAGCACCGAAGAACTGATGCTTTTGAACTGTGGTGTAGGAGAAGACTCTTGAGAGTCCCTTGGACTACAAGGAAATCCAACCAGTCCATCCTAAAGGAAATCAGTCTGAATATTCATTGGAAGGACTGATGCTGAAGCTAAAACTCTGATACTTTGGCCACCTGATGCAAAGAAGTGACTCATTTTTCAAATCAAGACCCTGATGTTGGGAAAGATTGAAAGTGGGAGGAGAAGGGGAGAACAGAAGATGAGATGGTTGGATGGCATCACTGACTCGATGGACACTGAGTTTGAGCAAGCTCTGGGAGTTGGTGATGGACCAGGAAGCCTGGTGTGTGGCAGTTCATGGGGTCACAGAGTTGGACATGACTGAGAAACTGAAGTGTTTCAGTTTTCCTGGCACCTTGGGAATTTATTTAGGTACTTAGTCCAGTCTATAACCAATGGCAATCTCAGGTAGATAATAAGTTTTGTTATCTTTTTGGATCAGTACAATTAGCTAGATAAATGACTGAATTTCTAATTCTCAGGGTATGCAAGGAGAAAAATGTTTTTAGGAGAAGTGAAAGTAAATATTCCTTGCATTTATACTGTGTATATTTCCATAACTAAGTTAGATTAGCTTCCCTGGCAGCTCAGGTGGTAAAGAATCCACCTGCAGTTCATTAGACCAGGGTTCGATCCCTGGGTCAGGAAGACCTCTGCAAGAAAGGGAATGGCTACCCACTCTAGAATTCTTGCCTGGGAAATCCCATGAATAGAGAGGATCCTGGCAGGCTATCATCCATGGGGTCTCAAAGAGTTGGACACAACTGAGCAACTACTTACATGCAAACAAAAATACACACCATATCTAAAGAATCTAGGGCTTTTCTCAGGAGCACTGAGAAATCTCCACAGTTGGCTTATTCTATTTCAGACCTAGAATAGCACATTGGTCTTCATTATGGCTTGGATAAAAGGTTAATTAAAGTGCAGCATCTCTCTACGCAGGAAAAGTATGATCATAATTTAATTTTCTCTAAGCCACAGGAAAAATAGACTTATTTGAGTACCTATTTCAAGTCTCTTTAAAGTTATTTTTATCACATTAATGAACAAATGACTGTTACTTGACTATACAATTGCAAGTTGGTCAGAATAAGACATACAAATCCACACAGTCTTTATGGATATATCTGGTAACAGTTATTTTCTCATTTCCGTACAGTCGCTCAGTCGTGTCCAACTCTTTGTGACCACAAGAATTGCAGCACACCAGACCTCCCTGTCCATCACCAAGACCTGGAGTTCACTCAGACTCATGTCCACCGAGTCGGTGATGGCATACAGCCATCTCATCCTCTGTCGTCCCCTTCTCCTCCTGCCCCCAATCCCTCCCAGCATCAGAGTCTTTTCCAATGAGGCAACTCTTCTCATGAGGTGGCCAAAGTACTGGAGTTTCAGCTTTAGCATCATTCCCTCCAAAGAAATCCCAGGGTTGATCTCCTTCAGNCAGGCCTTTGACTGTGTGGATCACAATAAACTGTGGAAAATTCTGAAAGAGATGGGAATACCAGACCACCTGACCTGCCCTTTGAGAAACTTGTATGCAGGTCAGGAAGCAACAGTTAGAACTGGTCATGGAACAACAGACTGGTTCCAAATAGGAAAAGGAATACGTCAAGGCTGTATATTGTCACCCTGCTTTTTTAACTTATATGCAGAGTACATCATGAGAAGTGCTGGGCTGGAGGCAGCATAGGCTGGAATCAAGATTGATGGGAGAAATATCAATAACTTCAGATATGCAGATGACACCACTCTTATGGCAGAAAGTGAAGAGGAACTGAAGAGCCTCTTAATGAAAGTGAAAGAGGAGAGCGAAAAAGTTGGCTTAAAGCTTTACATTCAGAAAATGAAGATCATGGCATCTGGTCCCATCACTTCATAGCAAATAGGCGGGGAAACAGTGGCTAACTTTATTTTTCTAGGTTTTAAAATCACTGCAGATGGTGATTGCAGCCATGAAATTAAAAGACGCTTACTCCTTGGAACGAAAGTTATGACCAACCTAGATAGCATATTGAAAAACAGAAACATTACTTCGTCAACAAAGGTCCATGTAGTCAAGGCTGTGGTGTTTCCAGTGGCTATGTACGGATGTGAGATTTGGACTATAAAGAAAGCCGAGTGCCGAAGAATTGATGCTTTTGAACTGTGGTGTTGGAGAAGACTCTTGAGAGTCCCTTGAACTGCAAGGAGATCCAACCAGTCCATCCTAAATGCATCAGTCCTCAATATTCATTGGAAGGACTGATGCTAAAGCTGAAACTCCAATACTCTGGCCACCTGATGGAAGAGCTGACTCATTTGAAAAGACCCTGATGGTGGAAAAGATTGAGGGCAGGAGGAGAAGGGGACGACAGAAGATGAGATGGTTGGACGGCATCACTGACTCAATGGACATGGGTTTGGTTTAACTCTGGGAGTTGGTGATGGACAGGGAGGCCTGGTGTGCTGTGGTTCATGGGGTTGCAAAGAGTCAGACATGACTGAGCGCCTGAACTGAACTGAAATATAGGGAAAAGTATGCATTTTATTAGAGATTGCATGTGTGGAATCTCAGGGTTTGAGAAATAGGGTTTGAGACTGTTCAAACTGTTTCAGCTTTCTGCACTTGGATCAGTCATTTATGAATTTCTTTGTTTTTGAGGCAAACATAGCAGTACAAGAATTTTTGACTTTGCAGGATGTTGGTGCCCCTAACTCCCACATTGTTGATGGGTCAACTATACATGTTAACTTTTTCATGCATGATAATACTGTTCTATTCAATTTCAGTCTATCATGAAAAAAGTATTACTTTACATACCAAAAAAAAATGCTTATTACATGCCTAAAAATATTAACTAGTTAAACTATAGATGACCCATTGGAAAAGTCCACGATGCTGGGAAAGATTGAGGGCAGAAGGAGAAGAGAGCATCAGAGGATGAGATGCCTTGATGGCAACATCAATGCAATGGACATGAACTTGGGCAAACTTTGGGAAATGGTGAGGGACAGAGGGGCCTGAAGTGCTGCAGTCCATGGGATTGCAAAGAGCTGGACCAGATTAAGTGACTGAACAACAAACTACAGTAAAATGCATCTTTCCATTCCCTTAGTTCACCCATGGTTATTTTGTACAAAATTTTAAATTAATGTGTTTGGCATGTATGAAGTTAAAGAGTAATAAGAGAAACATTGAAAAGAGAAGTGCAAGATGAAAGACATCATTATATTGCACAAATATACATTTTATTTTTAAGGTGAAATACAAATATAAATGGATTTTTAGAAGTTTAATCATACTTTTGTTTCTGGTCATGATACAGTATTACAAAGTAAATTTATCTGCTTGCCTGAAATAACAAAAAATCAGACAAAATATATGAAACAGTTGTTTTCAAGGCACTGCACATCAAACAATAAAGAATGATTACAGTGAGATGGGAAAAAAATAAGATGACCCTATGATTATTTTAGCTTATATCTTTGAGAAAGTTTTTAGGCTATAAATCAGGGAGAGGAAACACAGGAGTATTGAAACAGAAGATTGAACTGAGAGTCTGGGGAGAACAAGGTGCTATAGTTGCAGAACAGAATACTGGAAAAAACAGCAGCATTGAAAGAAAGTTCTGGGGACCTGCAGAGGGTACCCTTTGAATATTCAGTAGAACACTTTTCAGTCAATGCATGCATGTAAGGAACTTTCCTGAGGCCAGAGGAAGATTCATTTAAAAGGATTAAATAATGCCCATTGTACAAAGAGGACTTCCCAGGTGACTCTAGCGGTAGAGATCCCACCTACCAATGCAGGAGACTTAATAGATGCAGATTCAATCCCTGGGTCAGGAAGATCCCCTGGAGGAGCACGTGACAACCCACTCCAGTATTCTTGCCTGGAGGATGCCATGGACAGAGGAACCTGGCGGGCTACAGTCCACAGGGTGGCAAAGAGTCAGACAAGACTGAAGTGACTTAGCACGCATACTGTACACAGAAATAATGCTTGATAGCTTAGAAAAACTCATTATTCAGACTCATCTAGTAGAGCTTTTAGAAGAATCTTGCCTCAGCCTTGAGTTGTCATGTCCTACTCTTTGCAACCTCATGGACTGTAGCCTGCCAGGCTTCTCTATCCATGGAATTTTCCCAGGCAAGAAAAATGAAGTGGGTTATCATTTCCTCCCTCAGGGGATCTTCCGGAACCAGGAATCTAACCCAAGTCTCCTGCAGATCAGGTGGATTATTCATCCATTGAGCCATCAGGAAGACCTTGCCTCAATAGGGAGGAATAATTATTCCTAGATTACAAACTGTTCTAACCACCCCTAACAAAACTTACACATGAGACTCAAAAGAAACAAACTGTTTCCAAGTAAATTTACTTTGTTCCAGAATAAAGCTTAATAAACTCTGTAGGAATAAAAAAAAATATTCAACAAGCAAAATGTAAAATATTCCAACCAGTCCATTCTAAAGGAGATCAGTCCTGGGTGTTCTTTGGAAGGACTGATGCTAAAGCTGAAACTCCAGTACTTTGGCCACCTCATGCAAAGAGTTGACTCATTGGAAAAGACTGGTGCTGGGACGGATTGGGGGTAGGAGGAGAAGGGGACGACAGAGAATGAGATGGCTGGATGGAATAACTGACTCAATGGACATGAATCTGAGTGAACTCTGGGAGTTGGTGATGGACAGGGAGGCCTGGTATGCTGCGATTCATAGGGTTGCAAAGAGTTGGACACGACTGAGCCACTGAACTGAACGGAACTGAACCATGTCTTAGTTCAGTCAGTTCAATTCAGTTGCTCAGTCATGTCCAACTCATGAATCGCAGCACGCCAGGCCTCCCTGTCCATCACCAACTCCCGGAGTTCATTCAAGCTCAATGTCCATCAAGTCGGTGATGCCATCCAGCCATCTCATCCTCTGTCATTCCCTTCTCCTCCTGCCCCAAATCCCTCCCAGCATCAGGGTCTTTTCCAATGAGTCAACTCTTCACATAAGGTAGCCAAAGTATTGGAGCTTCAGCTTTAGCATCAGTCCTTCCAATGAACACCCAGGACTGTATCTTTAGAATGGACTGGTTGGATCTCCTTGCAGTCCATGGGACTCTCTATCTAGTCAAAGCTTGCCATGTGTCAAATGAGCACAAAAATATACAACATAAGAAAAAATGCCCCAAAATTTAAAACAATCACTTCATAGGAAATAGATGGGGAAACAGTGGAAACAGTGTCAGATTTTATTTTGGGGGGCTCCAAAATCACTGCAGATGGTGACTGCAGCCATGAAATTAAAGACGCTTACTCCTTGGAAGAAAAGTTATGACAACCTAGATAACATCTTCAAAAGCAGAGACATTACTTTTCCAACAAAGGTCCATCTAGTCAAGGCTATGGTTTTTCCAGTGGTCATGTATGGATGTGAGAGTTGGACTGTGAAGAAAGCTGAGCACTGAAGAACTGATGCTTTTGAACTGTGGTGTTGGAGAAGCCTCTTGAGAGTCCCTTGGACTGCAAGGAGATCCAACAAGCCCATTCTGAAGGAGATCAGCCCTGGGATTTCTTTGGAAGAAATGATGCTGAAGCTGAAACTCCAGTACTTTGGCTACCTCATGCGAAGAGGTGACTTATTGGAAAAGACGTTGATACTGGGAGGGATTGGAGGCAGGAGGAGAAGGGGAAGACAGAGGATGAGATGGCTGGATGGCATCACAGACTCGATGGACGTGAGTCTGAGTGAACTCTGGGAGTTCATAATGGACAGGGAGGCCTGGTGTGCTGTGATTCGTGGGGTCACAAAGAGTCAGACAGGACTGGGTGACTGAACTGAACTGAATGAATGGAGGGAATTGCATTGGTACACACACACTACCAAATGTAAAATGGATAGCCAGGGGAATTTGCTGTATCACTCAAGGAGTTCAAACTGGTGCTCTGTGACAGCCTAGATGGGTGGTATGGAGTAGGAGATGGGAGGGAGGATAAAAAGAGGAAGGAGACATATGTATTACTACAGCTGATTTATGTTTATGTATGGCAGAAATACAATATTTTAAAGCAATTATCCTTCAATTAAAGATAAATTTAAAAAGAACAACCTAAAATCTCACAGATGCCAGAATTTATAGACAACTATATTAAAACAGAGATTCCTATATGGCACTAGTGTAGAAAATCTGCCTGCCAACTCAGGAGAAGCAAGAGATGTGGGTTTGATCCCTGGCTCAAGAAGATCCCCTGGAGAAGGAAATGGCAACCAATCCCAGTATTCTTGCCTATAAAATCCCATGGTCAGAGGAGCCCGGTAGGCTACAGTCCACGGGATCACAATAAAATAAAATAAAATAAAAATTAGCCACAACTTAGCAACTGATAACAACAAATATTAAAATAACAATTACAAACAGAAGTTTATAATGATTAATAAAAAGTTAAGTAGAATATACAAATAACACCTAAAACAACCCTTTAGAGATGTCTGAAGAGAAAATTCCACTGTATGCTACCAACAGCAAATTAGTTATTGCAGAAGAAAAGATTAGTGACCTTGACAATACAATAATAGAAAGTATTCAAATTGAAATACAGAAGTAAAAACATAAAATTAAAAAAAAATACCAGTAAACTTTGAGACAATTTCAAGCCTGCTAATATTTGTGCAATTGTGCGGTAGTTTGAGCATTCTCTGGCATTGCCTTTCTTTGGAATTGGAATGAAAACTGACCTTTTCCAGTCCTGTGGCCACTGCTGAGTTTTCCAAATTTGCTGGCATATTGAGTGCAGCACTTTCACAGTATCATCTTTCAGGATTTGAAACAGCTCAACTGGAATTCCATAACCTCCACTAGCTTTGTTCATAGTGATGCTTTCTAAGGCCCACTTGACTTCACATTCGAGGATGTCTGGTTCTACATTAGTGATCACATCATCATGACTATCTGGGTTGTGAAGATCTTTTTGGTACAATTCTTCCGTGTATTCTTGCCACCTCTCCTTAGTATCTTCTGCTTCTGTTAGGTCCAGACCATTTCTGTGCTTTATCGAGCCCATCTTTGCATGAAATGTTCCCTTTGTATCTCTAATTTTCTTGAAGAGATCTCTAGTGTTTCCCATTCTGTTCTTTTCCTCTATTTCTTCGCATTGATTGCTGAAGAAGGCTTTCTTATATCTTCTTGCTATTCTTTGGACAACAGACTGGTTCCAAGTAGGAAAGGCAGTACGTCAAGGCTGTATATTGTTACCATGCTTGTTTAACTTATATGCAGAGTACATCATGAGAAATGCTGGATTGGAAGAAATACAAGCTGGAATCAAGATTGGAGGGAGTAATATCAATAACCTCAGATATGCAGATGACATCACCCTTATGGCAGAAATTGAAGAGGAGCTAAAAAGCCTCTTGATGAAAGTGAAAGAGGAGAGTGAAAAAGTTGGCTTAAAGCTCAACATTCAGAAAACGAAGATCATGGCAACCGGGCCCATCACTTCATGGGAAATAGATGGGGAAACAGTGGAAACAGTGTCAGGCTTTATTTTGGGGGGCTCCAAAATCACTGCAGATGGTGACTGCAGCCATGAAATTAAAAGACGCTTACTCTTTGGAAAAAAATTTATGACCAACCTAGATAGTATATTCAAAAGCAGAGACATTACTTTGCTGACTAAGGTCTGTCTAGCCAAGGCTATGGTTTTTCCTGTGGTCATGTATGGATGTGAGAGTTGGACTGTGAAGAAGGCTGAGCGCCGAAGAATTGATGCTTTTGAACTGTGGTGTTGGAGAAGACTCTTGAGAGTCCCTTGGACTGCAAGGAGATCCAACCAGTCCATTCTGAAGGAGATCAGCCCTGGGATTTCTTTGGAAGGAATGATGCTAAAGCTGAAACTCCATTACTTTGGCCACCTTACGCGAAGAGTTGACTCATTGCAAAAGACTCTGATGCTGGGAGGCATAGGGGGCAGGAGGAGAAGGGGACAATCGAGGATGAGATGGCTGGATGGCATCACTGACTCGCTGGACGTGAGTCTGTGTGAACTCCGAGAGATGGTAATGAACAGTGAGGCCTGGCATGCTGCGATTCATGGGGTCGCAAAGAGTCGGAATCGAATGAGCGACTGAGCGACTGAACTGAACTGAATATTTGTGCAATTAGAGTCCCTACAATGAAAGAAAAGAGGGTCAAACAATTTTGCAGAGACAAAAATTGTAAAAGTAATTTATAAAAGTGCAGTATCAAGAAGCTCAATGACTCACTAATTTAAGAAATTCAAGAGCAAGAAGCATAAAGAAAATGAAACCAAGAAATATCATAGTAAAATTGCTCAAAACCACTGACAGAAATTTTAAAGCACTCACAGAACCAAGAAAAAACACATACAGAAAAACAAAAACAGGGATAGCATATTTTATGTTAAAAAACAATATAAGGAGAAAATGGAACCTTACTTTTATAAATGTGAAAGAAAGAAAATAAGTTCAATTGGATTTAAGGTCAGCCCATCCACTGGTATATTAACTCATGTGTGTCTGTGTTCACTGGAGAAGGGAATGGCAAACCACTTCAGTATTCTTGCCTTGATAATCCCAAAAACAGTATGAGAAAGCAAAAGATAGCACACTAAAAGATTAACTCCTCAGGTCGGTAGATGCCCTATATGCTAATGGAGATCAGTGGAGAAATAACTCCAGAAAGAAAGAAGAAATGGAGCCAATGCAAAAACAACACCCAGTTTTGGATATGACCAGTGATGGAAGTAAAGTCCAATCCTATAAAGAGCAATATTGCATAGGAACCTGGAATGTTAGGTCCATGAATCAAGGCAAATCAGAAATGGTCAAAAAAGGAAATGGCAAGAGTGAACAACATTTTAGGAATCAGTGAACTAAATGGACTGGAATGGGTGAATTTAAGTCAGATAACCACTCTATCTACTTCTGTGGGCAAGAATCCCTTAGAAGAAATGGAGTAGCCATCATAGTCAACAAAAAAGTCTGAAATGCAGTACTTGGATGCAATCTCAAAAATGACAGAATGATCTCTGTTTGCTTCCATGGCAAACCATTCAATATCATAGTAATCCAAGTCTATGTCATGATCAATAATGCTGGAAAACTTTAAGTTGAACAGTTCTATAAAGAACTACAAGACCTTCTAGAATTAACACTCATAAATGATGTCCTTTTCNCTTCCATGGCAAACCATTCAATATCATAGTAATCCAAGTCTATGTCATGATCAATAATGCTGGAAAACTTTAAGTTGAACAGTTCTATAAAGAACTACAAGACCTTCTAGAATTAACACTCATAAATGATGTCCTTTTCATTATAGGGGACTAGAGCACACACGTGGAGAAGGCAATGGCAACCCACTCCAGTACTCTTGCCTGGAAAATCCCATGGACGGAGGAGCCTGGTGGGTAGCAGTCCATGGGGTCACTAAGAGTTGGACATGACTGAGTGATTTCACTTTCACTTTTCACTTTCATGCATTGGAGAAGGAAATGGCAACCCANCACTGAAAATCTCTTGATCTCCTTTAGAGCTCTAAAAATATACTATATTGAAAGCATGTGTAGTGTACCCTGGGGATTGCTTGCCCTATTGTACTTCTTTCCACAGGCCTCCCTGTACCATAAAGTCTGACACTAAAAGCCATTTTTTCAAGGCCCTTGCTTCCAGAGTTCTGGAAGTGAATTTCATTCTGTAAGTGAAAACGGAATTTCATGCAAGATTTGAATGAAAGTCAGTAAAGGTTATCTTTCAACTTACTCCTGTTTTTCTACACATAAGTGAAGTCATGGGGGCCTGAAAGTCAAGAGGATGTTGCATTTTTCTGAAATCATCACCAGACTCATGGCAACTGGGAGCAAGCATCCACCTAAGGAAGTATGTCCAAACCTGAGCATGTCCTGTGGCACCTGTGGTTCCTTGATTCCCCTTCCACACTTCTCCCAGTGATTCCCTAAGCATCACATTCCCTATATTTATAGTCCAGGTCAGCTCAAAATATTAGATGTGGTTTCTTCTTGCCCTGAACCAGGACTGATATGGCAGGAGTGATGTACAATGAAAATATTGAAGAAAAGATTTGTTAAACCTTATTAAAAATCTGAATAAATATTATAACAAAAATTTTTTAATGGTAGAAACAAGCTTTCTTTGCAGTGCATATGGAAATACATATGACCTTATTTTATGTAAACTTTTTTAGAAAAAATTTAGGAATAAATGCTATTTTTCCAAAAGTGTGTTTGATCGGTTTTGTGATACATTTATTTTCATTTAAGAAACAAAAAAGTAGAACTTATATGCTTCTTGTCTATTCAACATCATCAGCAGTAAATCCATTTTTATCCTTTGACTAACCTAAAACATAGAAGATAAGTATTAAAACTGGTTTTTCAAAAGAAGCATTTCATGTAGTTTATTAAGATGACCTTTCTCCATCATATTGGTATGGAATTAAACTCAGATTATTTTAATAAAATATTAATTTATAATAATATTATTAAACTATCTTGTATGTTTGCATCATTATAGAGTTTGTGATTTAATCAATAGTTTGAAAATTTTTTAAGTTAAAAGAGCCATTTTTGTCTAACTTGATAAAAAATTATATTTTATGACTTTCAAACTATAAGAAAAGTAAAATTCTGTAGTTTAATATTTTATTTTATATATATATATATATCACATACACATATAAAGGATATTCACATATATTAGAAGGAAATGGCAACCCACTCCAGTGTTCTTGACTGGAGAATCCCAGGGACAGGGAAGCCTGGGGGGCTGCCATCTATGGGGTCGCACAGAGTCGGACACGACTGAAGTTACTTAGCAGCAGCAGCTCATATAACTCTCAGTTACCTTGTAGTTAATGCTATTTAACAGAAAAAGAAAAGGAGATCTAGTCAACTTAAGTGCTTTGACCAAACTAGTTAGTCAAGAAGCAGAGCTAAAATTTCAGGCCGGAAGATCTGAACTGTTATGTAAATAGTGCTTCTATTGTGTTATGATTATTTCTGTATATTCAGCATCTGGTATTTATTACATTCTAACTGTCTGAGATACAATTATAAACAAATATGAAAATAACTACAAGACTCAACAAGAAATTAAAAATAATTACTATCTCAGCTCAGACCTAAGTTAAAGTCTCCCTGGATAAAATTCCTATTTAAAAGAACAAACTTAACTGAAATATTACATATATATTTTATATATATNTTTAAATTGAAGTATAGTTGATTTACAATATATTAGTTTCAGGTGTACAGCATAGTGATTCAGTACTTTTGCAGATTGTACTTCATTTAAAGTTATTACAAGATAATGGATATGATTTCCTGTGTTATACAGTACATCCTTGTTTTTATCTGTTTCATATGTAGTAGTTTGTATGTTTCGTATTTTAATGCATATTTACATAGGTTAGATGATACTGAAATGTAATATTTCCTCTTTTGTTCACTTACCACTGTTATAGTCATATTGTAGTGTTATTATAACTTCTTTATAAATGTAACTTTAGATGTCTGCTTAATATTCCAGTTGTGGTGTAATAATTTTCAATAATTATTTACTTCCATGTTTGACTTTTTTTTTTGTTTCAAACTAGTTTATTTAAGGGTTCTAGTTTCACTCCTCAATGAAGTGAAAGTGAAAGTTGAAGTCGCTCAGTCGTGTCCAACTCTTTTAGACCTGTGGATTGTGTAGTCTAATAGATCTTATGTATTTCTCACATGCTTCTTTGCTCTTTAATTCATCTAGTTCTGAAGGGTTACCAAGTGTTATCTTGATCAGTCAACCATCTTCATAACAAGATTTGTTGATACATCCTGGATTTTCTGCTAGAGCTTCATTTATTTCAATTATTTCTCCTAATGGAGAAGAATAGAACTCTCTAGTAGCTTTTATGCTTTCCAAAGCATCAGAGTCCTCTGTTCAATTTTTTCCCGACTTCAGGCAGACTACAGCAAAAAACACCTCCCAAAGCTTCTTGTTCCCTATGTATTCAGAAGAATATTTATTTATTAGTGCCTATGATGACACAGCCTTTAGGTAACTTATTTAAGAGGAAAATACAAGTACATGGGCTATATTAATACAGTGTAATAAGTTTTATCTCAGAGGTAGGTATCAGATGATATGGCAACACTCAGGGGAGGAGCATGGAGATGGGGTGGCTTCTTGAAGGAGGAAACCCTGGGCAGACTTTGAAGGAGAGCATAGTAAACTGAGTGTTTATCCTAGAAAGGTCATGGAGTAAATACAGCAGGAAAAACCTGCCTCCATGAATAGCCTATAGAACTTTCTCCCTTTTTACAATGTCTAGACTTCTAGTTTCAGTGTTCTTCTTGTCATCATATTATGCTCTAGATGTTTTATATATATATATATATATATATATTTATAACAAAGACATGTCCCTCTCTTCCTAAACTCCCATTTCATTAAATTATTTTCATGGAAAATTTTATGTGATTTCAAATAAGATATAAATAGCTGTGTTGTATATTACCTGAGGAAGTAATAAAAGGGAAATAGTTTTCAAGGAAGCTAAGGAATTAGTTAAGAGTTATTTAATTATTGTATCTTGGCTCTGGCCGAGGAAGAGCATGACACATCAGTGAATATAAATATCCAATTATAATATTAAAGTCAGAAGCAAAAAAACAAAACAAAAATGAATATCTTTGTGTAACTTGATCATCTAGACTCTTTAAGATCATTTAATTCTGCTTTTTCTAATTATATTTTCACCATTAATTCTAACTTTTCTTTCTATATGGAGTGATAAAATTAGATGCCTGTGTTTGAGTCTAGATCCACTACATATCAAATGTGGCACGAATATTCAACTTGTAGTGATTTAATTCCCTTATATACAAATGAGAGTAGTAATAACATCAAAGTCCCAGTATTATTGAAATATTGAATGAGTTAATACATGAGAAATCCTTAGAAGACAGTCTGGTATATAAAAAGTGGTTAATAAGTGCTAGATAACACTATATACTAATTAATATGTATTGAGTTTTCACTGTGGATATAGTAATAAAGCAGACTTCTGTATGCATGATCTTCTTAACCTTATAACTAATTTATGAGGTAATGAAATTTATTAGATGAGGAAATCCAGCATAGAAAAGTTTCTCACTGATTATTAATGAGAATTAATATTCCAAAATGTTTTGTAGATATACAGTTTCTCACTTCTATCTGAGATTCGTTGCATATTAGTCTCTTGTGAATTTGGTTACAAAGATTTAATCCCTAGGAAAGTAATACATTTTAGGAGACCAATTGTTAAATTACTTCATATACCTCCAAAGTTGAACATCAAATTTTCAAAAGTGATGACTCAACTTACAAGGTGTTTCCTTCTTATGAACTTTTATTTGAACTAAGATAATAGGGCTCCGTTTTGTCACTTTATAAATTTAAGGTTAATTTTCTACTTTTTTTTAATTGGAGTAATTATGAAATCAAATTCAGAACTTCTAGCTTGATTTTAATATTTAGAAGGCACATCTATATATTTTATTTTAATATGAAATCTGAAAATATTTATGAAAAACTCATGAGCTGTTAAATTCAGTTTAACATATGTGTTCAAGTTTCATGTGACATGATTATAAGTATTATGACACAGAAAATGAGGTAGAGACTTTTTGTGGATCTTGTAATATAGATGAAAGATTAGAATAACCTTGCTGTCCTCTTTATACCCCCATTTTCCTCCTTTTCCTTAAACATGAGAGAATGACACAGAATGGATATATGGATGGAGGGTAAGGGGAAAAGGAAACTAGTTTTTTTCTTTCTTTTAATTGATTTCTCTCTCTCTCTCTCTCTCTCTCTCTCATCATCATCATCATCATCATCATCATCTTCATCATTATTACCATCATTACTATCTTAGCCTGTCTGACTTCTGAGAGGATATATTTTACCCAGCTTTTACGTATGTAATAAATTTAGTGGAGCAGGTTCTACTCTCTGAGGAAGGGTTCAGGAGATCTAGAATTATCCAGAGTAGTCTGTAACTGATTAGATTAAATCCATTTTCTTCCAAGATAAATTATCAGTGAGCTATCTTGGTCACACGTCTAAGTCAAAATTCTCACCTTTTTTAGTAATAAAGGTATGAATGAATTATATATTGATCTTTTAAGGAGTTCTGAATTTTGGAAGAAGCATAATATTAATTGTCTCCTAAGATTTGCAAAACACAGGACAATCACAGTGATTTCATGTGATCCCTATAGAGGCAGAGAAAAAGAAAAATAGTAGACTCTAGTTGCCAAGTCAAACATATATCAATATTTCTGTTCCACGGTACTATTTCTAAGAGTATATTCATTATTTTGAGCATCTTTCAACTTGTCTCTTTTCTCACTTATTTTCCCCTGGACATTTCACCACTGGAGGAAGGAAATACATAGTCAGAAGATGCTTGCCTACAAACTTAGTAGGGACTCTCCATACATGAAAAGTAAAGCACTGAAATATTATGCAGAAAATTCTTAAAATAAAACACATTATGCAAACAAAAATTGTTATAATTTGGTAGAAAACACACAGAAAAATCAAAGCAATCACTTTAAATAAAATTGGAAGAACAACCAGAGGGAGTGCATTTGTACTGAACTCTCAAGAGGAGAAAGGATAACACGATAGGTTGTTTCTGGCTTTCATTTCTGTAAGTATTTGGACTCATTAAAAGCATTACTAAGTTCCCTATAGATATGTTTGCACAAGAATTAATTTGCCTAAAAACCCACTCCACTCCTTCACAGAAAATCACAAAAGAGTTTCCATATCCTGTATTTACTAGGGTCAGTAACTTGGTTTCTAGGTAGAAGTTTCCAATATAACCAGAAAATTAGAGGAAATAAGCCAAAGAATGAAAGAAGTAGAAAGATGAAAATGGAATATTTTGAAATATCCTCATAAAGTCTATACATATTCAGTTATCTTCTGAAGGGTGAACTCCTCACCTAGAAGATCTAATTACTGCTAATTATTAACAGATAAAAGGCAGTAAATGCTTCTGAGGGTTCCTACAAGCAGGCTCAAAGGTTATTTGCCAGAACACCTGTGACCAAAAGTACCTGGAGCTCAGAAAGATCAGAATGGTAGAATCCCTTTATTGAAGGGAACTCCTAAGATTTGAAAGACTTCAAATACAGTTATGAAATTTTAACAGATACTTTTATATGTGGATTTAGTAGTGTTAATATTAAAAGGTTTTAAGAAATACCAGGATCCTAAATATTTATTCACAAAAAGACTAGGGCAAAGAAAGATCAAAAGGGGAAAAAAACGATCATTTTGATTTTTATTCTATAAACTAGCGATATATGACCAGCATTCTATTAACAATTTGGTTTTATAGTGGCTCAAAGATCTTCCTTTGAAATATTTACATATGTAAATGCATGTGAAGAATAGAGTCAAACTATATTGACTTAAAATGGGTAAGGTAAATAGATTAATAGATCTCTTTTTTAAAATTGTGATAATAAAATATTAACAGAAGAACAGAAGAAAAAAAAATCAAAGAACTTTCAGAAGAATGAGAAATTACCCGGCATAGATGTGTTAGCAATGACCTTGTGCTTGAATACTGAGAAGTGAGGCTAACAGTCTAAACGTTTGAGTGCATATACATTAACACTTTGTTCTCTTTCACTTACCTTTCTTTGTATTAGTAAAACTGCAGGCTGTGTTTCTCCTTTGCTCACTGGTTCCTTTCTCCCTCAGAACACGATTAGTATCTGTAACTTGATATGAATAAATGAAATTACAAAAGTCATTTAGCTATGATCAGCATTTAGCATGATCAGAAANATTAGTAAAACTGCAGGCTGTGTTTCTCCTTTGCTCACTGGTTCCTTTCTCCCTCAGAACACGATTAGTATCTGTAACTTGATATGAATAAATGAAATTACAAAAGTCATTTAGCTATGATCAGCATTTAGCATGATCAGAAATTACTTTGCCAACAAAGGTCCATCTGGTCAAGGCTATGGTTTTTCCAGTAGTCATGTATGGATGTGAGAGCTGGACTATAAATAAAGTTGAGCACTGAAGAACTGATGCTTTTGAACTGTGGTGTTGGAGAAGACTCTTGAGAGTCCCTTAGACTGCAAGATCATCAAACCAGTCCATCCTAAATGAAATCAATCCTGAATATTCATTGGAAGGACTGATGTTGACGCTAAAACTCCAATGCTTTGGCCACCTGATGTGAAGAATTGACTCATTTGAAAGGACCCTGATACTGGGAAAGATTGAGGGCAGGAGGAAAACGGGACAACAGAGGATGAGATTGCTGGATGCATCACTGACTCGATGAATGTGAGTTTGAGTAAACTCTGGGAGTTGGTGATGGACAGGGAGGCCTGGCGTGCTGCAGTCCATGGGGTTGCAAAGAGTCGGACACAACTGAGTGACTGCACTGAACCGATGACCAACATTGACTCAGTATGAGGTTTAAAGGTTTTACCCTTAAAGTTTACAACAAATTTTAAGGTTTAAAAAATACAGGCTGTGTGGCCTAAACTGAAAATTCAATTTTTACTGTTTATATGAAAAAATTACTGCTTTTTCCCTTTCTGGCCTCTTTAGAGATATTTGATATATTTTTCCTCACTGTTTAAAAATTATAATTGCCGGATGTCAATACTGGAAGGTATTCGTGGTTCTTGCTGGCATGAAAGAATTTGATTTTTTTTTTTTTCATTTAAAAAGTACAGTGTCACATTCCCAGGAGAAAACTACAGGAAATAGCCTACTCTTAGTTTTCTATTGATTTTTTTTTCTGATATATTAATGAAATACATATAAAAGAATACAGTAAATGCTGTACATATTATTCTTTCACAGGCAAAGTTATATTAATTAACTCTTTTCTCCTTGTTCCTAAGGCAACAATTGTACCAAATAAACAGATCTGAAATATTTCATATTTCAATTACATTAATTATAATTCAGTATATCATATTAAAATAATTTTAATAAGGCAAATTTGCACTGGTACAAGCTTAAGGGGCAAAATGAACAATTCAGCAAAAAACTAATTACTTCTAATTTTCTAAGCTAATTACTGAAGTTGCATTTGATTTTAAAAATGTAGTCAAGCTCTCTAAATTTTCCAACCATAGTTTCTCCTCTATTCTTTTCCCAAATATGCCATCAGGTTTACATTTACAACACATCTTTGGCATTTTTTTTCTATTTTAAATTTTTCTTCTTCCTAAACTATTTTTCATCGCCTCCTGAAGTCTTCAGATTCTATACATCAAGTTTAGGGAAATATTTCTCATGCAGTCTTAATTCACATAGGATCAATATCATTACATAGGTTTATAGAGCTACTTATGGGTGAATATTCTAGGTAGTTATTATTATAAATTATATCTCACATAAAATATGCCAAAGAATTATTCATTTCACAAAAATGACCATATGCAACATTATTTTCATATTCAACCTCCTTTAGAAAAGAGGACTGTGTTTGCAAATCTATAATTTTCCTTTCTCCTTCCCAGGGTTTACCTTAAAATATAGTCCTCTGACCATATGAATAGATCATTTGAAGAGACTCATATTCTTCCTGTAATGAATGTAGTGAATTCATTCTGGAATTTATTTAATAAATATTGGGAACATTTTCTTTATTCATAATGTGAGAAGTTTGGACTAGGTGATTTGTATGACACTTTCTAGATTTAAAATTTTATGCCTATAAAGATTCAGCAAAAATATGAATCCTGCATTATTATTTTCTTACTTTTTTTAATTTTTATTTTTACTTTATTTTATTTTACAATATTGTATTGGTTTTGGCATACATTGACATGAATCCGCCATGGGTGTACATGAGCTCCCAAACTTATTGTTAGTGTTATTGTAAAATAAAGGTATTAATTAAAGTATGATTTTGAATACATTTTGTCTTGCAAAGCACTATTTGACCTAAATATTTACAGCTAATTATACAGTTTAGGCTCCCCAAGTGGCTTAGTTTTCTTGTGTGTGTGTGTGTGTGTGTGTGTGTGTGTGTGTGTGTATAAGGAAGATTATCATTGAGAGGGGATCTTCAATCTACATATTTTACCCTCCAGTGACATAGTTAAATGTGGGATTCATTATCTAAAGGGTGCTGTGTACACTGCTTATACAAATTTCGTGTTTCACTTTAATCTACTGCATTTAACCTTGACCTCAATAGTTCTGCTTTAACCCAAATTATTTTATTTAAATAAGTAAGTATGAATGTCTTAACCAATAAGGCTAACAATATTTTCACAGTTAAAAACAAATGAATAAATAATCAAAGGAGGGAAAATATTGTTTTATAAATTTTCCTAATCCTTTTTGGTTTTCTTCACATTCTGGAGATTATTGAAAGCTAGAATTAATTGGTGGTAATTGGTTGTATTTATTAGGAAGTAACTTAGTGCATGTGGAACTGAATGAGATCATGTGAAGAGCACATTATAATTGCAATTTTCAGATCTAAATGTGTTAAATAAAAGCCTAACAAGAAACAAGGAGTTTGCCAAAGCAGTCATTCCAAAGGGAAAAAAAGATTTTATATCAATTTGCTATCCTTATGAGAGGTAATCTCCAGGCAAACATAATGAAGGCAGATTGGTCTGAAGAGTTAGAAAGCTATCTCAAAGTCTTAGAGTACATTTACTCATAGAACTTCTGTCTATCCAAATAGCTAAGCAAGAGGTAGACTGGAGCATGAACAGTTACAAATTATTGATAAGAAATTTTCTTCCAAAATTACCTAGAACCATTACAAAAAGCAATATGATTTTGATTTTAGATATATGAGCATTAAATGTTTAATAAAATACTTTAAGTTTCTCAGTCTCTATTGCTTTATCCATTAAAGGAGGTCACTAATAAGCTTTTAAAATCCTTCAAATATTCCTTCATAGTATTTCTTTCTTTCAAATGATCAGGGATGATGAAAAGAGCCTAAATATTAAAAAAAAATAATAAACAGAAGAAGTAGATAGTAAGAAGAGGTGGCAAGACTATACAGAAAAACTATACAAAAAAGATCTTCAGACCCAGATAATCACGATGGTGTGGTCACCCACGTAGAGTCAGACATCCTGGAATGCAATGTCAAGTGGGCCTTAGAAAGCATCGCTATGAACAAACTTAGCGGGGGTGATGAAATTCCAGTTGAGCTAGATTATGCTGTTAAAATGCTCCACTCAACATGCAAACAAAATAGGAAAACTCAGCCATGGCCCCAGCACTGGAAAAGGTCAGTTTTCATTCCAATCCTAAAGAAAGGCAATGAATGTTCAATGCAATGGCAATGCGAAGGCTTTTTGCAAAGGCAATGCAAAGAATGTTCAAACTATCACACAACTGCGCTCATCTCACATGCTAGCAAAGTAATGCTAAAAATTCTCCAAGCCAGGCTTCAACAGCATGTAAACCGTGAACCTCCAGATGTTCAAGCTGGAATGAGAAAGGGCAGAGGAACCAGAGATCAGATTGCTAACATCCATTGGATCATTAAAAAAGCAAAAGAGTTCCAGAAAAACATCTTCTTCTTTTGCTTTATTGACTACACCAAAGCCTTTGACTGTGTGGATCACAACAAACTCTGGAAAATTCTGAAAGAGATGGGAATACCAGACCACCTTACCTGCTTTCTGAGAAATCTGAATGCAGGTCAAGGTGCAACAGTTAGAACTGGACATAGAACAACAGATTGGTTCCAAATTGGGAAAGGAGTACTTCAAGGCTGTATATTGTCATTCTGCATATTTAACTTACATTTAGAAATATGTCATGCGAAATGCCAGGCTGAATGAAGCACAAGCTGGAATCAAGATTGCCAGGAAAAATATCAAAAACCTCAGATATGCAGATGGCACCACCCTTATGGCAGAAAGTACCAGGAGCCAGTGTGAGGAACTCTGCCCGTGGCAAAGGTCATGAGGTAGGAGGCTTTGGGATACACAAAGGTATGATCAAGCCTCAGGAGACCCCCTGTTCCTGAGCATCTACCCCCCAAAACCAGAGTCTGCCTGCTTTACTGTGTTATGCTTTCCACCTACTCTTCTTACATTAACAGGGGGCTGGACCCCAGCAAGTGGCGCCTGGAACAAGCTATTCAAAGATAGGTTCCCCAAGCAATTAGGGTCATCAGCCCTATTGCCACCCCCCTTGGAGTATTTAGGGTCATCAGCCCTATTGCTCTGAACAACTATGGTCATCAGCCCTGTTGTTCCCCCAGTGTTGAGTTTTTGGGACAGATAGGACCCCACTTAGGGTGCTGCAAACCCCCCTGTAGAATAGACAAGGTGAGTAGGAGTGGGAAGTGTTAAAGGGTTTAAGAGAAACCTGGTTTTCTAAAGGTTGAAAGAAATCTGCTTTCTTCGGGTTGAAAAGAAACCCCCCCTTGCCAAAGGTAAAAACCTTGACAAGGCAGACTTTTCTATAAGACTTAAATTTCTGACATGGGTAACAGTAAATCAAAAGAAAGACAGCTTTTTATATGAGTTATCTTGCAACTGTTAAGTAAAAGAGGTATTAAAGTTAACAAAGCCAATATTCAATCCCTTTTTACATTCGTATAAGAACAATGTCCTTGGTTTTCAGAAGAGGGTACTGTTAATTTAGATCCTTGGGTGAAGCTAAGAAAACAGCTAAAAACTTACTATACTTTGCATGTTCCTATAAATGCTTTTGCTCTGTACAATATGATTAGAAATGTTCTCGGCCCCCATCGTGAGGCTGTTAGATAGACTATGGGAGAGGCTATAGTGGTGGATGGTAGTGGATCTCCACCTTCTATGGAGATCATATTTTCTGCCATTGACCAAAAAAAAAAAAAAAAAAAAGGAGGGAGACTGTGCTCTACCTCCTGAGAAAAGAGAGAGCTTACAGCTGGGCACCCTGGCGAGCCCCCTCCCCCTCTACACAAACCTTTAAAAATTTATCCACCACTTTCTGATTTAAGGCAACCACCCCACCTCCGTTTGCACCTCCCAGTTCAGTTCAGTTCAGTTCAGTTCAAAAGCCTTCCAGGACATTGCCTAAGACTGAAAAGATAGGGAGAATTTTTTTAAACAAAGGAGCTTTTAAAACAGCCTGCTCCTTGTAGAAAACCCCCTCGGGGGGGCCTCACCTCCCCCCCAAAAAAAGAGAGAGAGAAAGAAAAATAATCATAATAAAAAAGATTCTACAAATAAAAAATGTTTCTCTTGTGGCCAAATAGAACATTTTTATCAGCAATGTCCTGCTAAACAGAGACAACAAGCCATGCCAATCAACCCCAGGTAGCTCAGGACTAGACCTCAGTTCCACCACCACAACAATATTAACCCCTGATGTGCCCGTTACTCAGATTCCAATGGGAGTGGCTGGTCCCCTTGCCTGAGGACACTCTGGACTTGTGCTAGGGCATAACTCACTTTCTTTTCAAGGAATTTTGGTGGTGCCTGGTGTAGCAGATTCTGATTTTACCAGGGAAATTAAAGTTTTGATCTTGCCGACTACTAAAACTGCAAATTAATAAAGGTCAAAGAATAACACAGTTTTTGCTTTTACCTTACTAGATAGGAAAATCCTTGACCTCTCAAGCTAGGAGCCACAGAGGATTTAGATCTAGTGATCTAGATTTTGGGGTGCAGGAAATTACTGCTTCTAGGCCTTTAAAAGATCTTTACTGGGCCAGCTCCTGGCCAACACATATTACTGAAAATAAGTTGGTAAGATTAAAGAAAGTGGTATGCAGAGTGGGAATGCTGCAGAGAAAAAGGTGAGGGAGAGTTTAGAACCTTTGAGAGTAGTGAGTTCCCCATTGCTGGAGGTATTCAATCAATGATTAGATGGTTGCTTGTCATCTAAAAAGCTATAGATCAGATTTAGGTTATGGAAGGATAACTGGAAAAGCTTATAAAAATGTTGTGCAACACCTCTTTACTTGCTTCTTATATTTAGGTGTGCCAAAAGTTTTGAAAACTGATAATGCTCCTTTGAAGCTGCAGAGAGATATTTTTACTAACTTTAAATGATTTCCAGAAATTATTAGGAGATATTAATTGGATATGCCCACATTTAAAACTGACTACTACAGATTCAAAGCCTTTTGTTTGATTGCTTAAAAAGCAATCCTAATCCCAGTTCTAAGGGAAAGTTGACTAGTGAGAGAGAGTTGTCTTTTGTTAAAGTGGATGAGGCTTTAAATGATTAGTTAAGATTAATATTACCAAAAGATGAAATTAAATTATTCTTGCCACAAAACAGGATGCTTGTGACAAGAAGGCCCATTGGTTCCATCTACCAGTGACCTCAAGAAAAATAGTTTTATCTTATCCCAGCTTGGTGACACAATTAACTTTAAAAGGAAGAAAAAGAAATGTGGAACCTTTTAGAAAAGAAGTAGCAAATATAGTAATTCCATTCAACAAGGATCAACTACAAGTCCNGATTCATGGGGTCGCAAAGAGTCGGACACAACTGAGCGACTGAACTGAACTTTCCCTATATGTTTCTGTAAATTAGAAACTAAGTCTAAACAGGTTTTCTGTTCTGTTCAGTCGCTCAGTCATGTCCAACTCTTTATAACCCCGTGGACTGCAGCACACAAGGCCTCCCTGTCCTTCACCATCTCCCGGAGCTTGCTCAGACTCATGTTCATCGAGTTGGTGCTCATCCTCTGTCGAGACAGGTTTTAGATTCAGGTTAAACATTGCGTCAACAATATCTCACAAATGACAATGAAGACTTCAGACTGCACCCCTCTGAGGCTCATGGCGCCAGGCTATCTACTAGCGATGCCCGGGTTTGATTGCACAGCTGCTTAAGAAGGCGGATGCCAGAGACAATTAAGAAGTAATACTTGCACTTCCCTAGTGTTCCAGTGTTGAAAAATCCATCTGCAAATGCAGGGGACATGGGTTTGATCCCTGCTCCAGGAGTATGCCACATGCCACAGAGCAACTAAGTCTGTGCAGTACAGCTGGTGAAGCCTGTGGGTGCTCCAGCCCAAACTCTGCATCAAGAGGAGCCTCTATAAGGAGAAGAACCTCAAAAAGAGAAGCCCCGGCTCTCCACAACTAGAGGAAGCCCGCGTGTCGCAAGGAAGCTCCCGAGAACAAAAAATTAATAAGTAAAATATTTTTTAAAAAGTAATCTTGAGTACAAAGAGAACACATTATTCCACAAAATATTTGTAACTAATGGTTTTAGCACCTGTTGATGATCCTTGCCTGAATCATTCATTTCACTGGGAGTTATAAACAGTAATTTTCTCATTCTACCATTTGCTAGACGTACTCACTTCCATATTTTGTAAAGAAGAGCTGTCTTTCATCAGCTACACGAATTTCTCCTAAAAAGCAGGCTAACCATTTATTTCAATTTAATTATTGTCAGAATCATTTATTATTTTTTTAATTTATCACAATGGACTCATGGACTTTCTTCAATGTTGTACTGTCTGTTACAGTCACTCTTGTTGGAGGAGATCACTGAGGGCATTAATTATCGTCAGAATCGCTTTTTATTAATTTTTTTAACTTATACTATGACAACAGACTCATGGACTTTCTTCCATCATATATTGTCTGTTACAGTCACTCTTGTTGCGGAATCTCACTGAGAGCATGTGACCTCTGGATGACCCTACAGTGGGGCCCAAACAGTCAGAGGCTTCCTGTCCCCTCTGCTGTCCTTGGGATGTATATTCAGCCCCTTTGGGACTCAGTCTTGAGAGAGCCATGTATTGTTGAGAATATCCTGACCGAAGGAGAGGTGACTGAACCCCATGAAGGCTTCTATACAGGGATCTCCCACTTTGCTTTTACTAAAGACCTGCATTAGTACCTATTTTCACAAACTGAAACAAATCCAAAGAGGGTTTTCATTTTATGCACAAAAGCAAGACGCGAAAACAGCACTCGTTATTTTGCATCAAGCCTTTACAGAGGCAGAACAGACCAGAGCAGAGAGGGCTCCATCGAGCTCCTTCCCCGGGAACCGCACTCAGCACCTCAGCAGTAAGCCCCTTCACTTGTGTCTAAGAGCATCTGTGCTTTATCTCAACTTATTTTATGCAGCTGTTAGCAAGACGTGATTGCTTGTTCACGTTACACCATTCAGTATCCAAAAGGTTTCATGGCCATTCAGAGAGTGGGGGAGACCTGGACAAACTTTTAAGCTCCTGGTATGTAGGTAGATGCAGAAACTGACTTGCCTTGCAGCTGCCAAAGACACGCCCTGCACCTAAGTTGTCCTGATGATTAAAAAAGGCTTCCCTGGTGGCTCAGAGGTTAAAGTGCCTCCCTCCAATGCGGGAGACCCGGGTTTGATCCTTGAGTCAGAAGATCCCCCGGAGAAGGGAATGACAACTCACTCCACTATTCTTGCCTGGAGAACCCCATGGACAGAGGAGCTTGGCGGGTTACAGTCCATGGGTTGCAAAGAGTCAGACAGGACTGAGCAACTCACATATTTTGGGAACCAACAACCACTGATGCTCAGATTTACCTGAATTTGGCAACTGAGAGGCCCTTCAGGCTAGCTCCTGGTAACCATTACAGTGAACACATCAGGCTTACACAACCTTATTTGTTTGCAGGCACTTCCTCACTTCCCAGAACAATGAGAGAAGTCGGGCTCATCCGGTACTTTTTCTACTTAGACTTAGAACCGGCCAAGTTTCCAGAGGGTTTGGGCCCCTTGAATGGGAAACAGTGTTTAGAAACCATGATTTCTGCACCGAGTGTGTTCACTGCTTCTGGACACACAGCTTGGAAGTCTTTTAAGGAGCCAGGTAGTAAACCTACTTTAAAAGCATGTGTGGTAGATTTCAATCTCTGACAGCTTAGACCCCTCTTTACCTTCCTTTTCCTGAGCTATCCTAGCTACTCTTGCTTTTTAAAATTTCTTCTATATGTAATTTAAAATCAATTCACCTAGTTGCAGATAACCTTCTTACTGATCTTCCTGTTTAGTCATGTTACATTTTCAAATGCACACACACACACACGACTGTGACTCATACAGTCTTGGGAACTGACCTCCTGATGTGGTATGGCACACCATATCCAGAATCACGAAATGCTTTCTCACTTAAGTGTAATATGGATCACTCGTTGAGTTTCCTCTTAAAAGTAATGGATTTTAATCACAGGATCAAGGGCCTTTTTCTCAGGTCTCACCTTCCTTCAAGCCTACACAGCATTAGCCTTGTTGAACAACACACACACCCCCCACACCCCCGCCACATACACACTCCTAAGCTTCAGGGGCTATCCGCCTTTTTCCCTTAAGCAGATTCCTTAACATCCACTCAGGAAAACACAGGTGTTTCCCAAATGTTTGCCTCCTAAAATGTTAATGTCAATAATCTTGTAACATCTTTTTCTAGCTTTCAGTATGTTTTCCAGCTCTAGATCTGAACTTCAACTTCACATCAGTCATTTTATCCAGGTTAATACTGGAACTTCATAATAGTGATATGTCCCAAACTGAACCATTCTCCCACCCCCAAGCAAATCAGGCCCCCTTCTAGATATTCTTATTTTCTCCTGCATTTTCATGTTCCAGGTTTTGAAGGTATCCAGATTGTAAAACTTCCAAGGTGTTGAAGCAGTTTTTGATAGTTCCCACACCTTGGCCTCCAAACCCAGTGTGTACATGTGTCGAGCGATCATCGACTCTGAAATCCATTTCATGGTGTTCATTCACACTGCCTCCACTGTAGTTGACGTTTCCCATTCTCTACTGAAAAATATTCACTTTTCTCAAGCTCCA
This sequence comes from Neotragus pygmaeus, assembly GCA_006410875.1. Taxonomy (NCBI): domain Eukaryota; kingdom Metazoa; phylum Chordata; class Mammalia; order Artiodactyla; family Bovidae; genus Neotragus; species Neotragus pygmaeus. Next base: position 325,285 of record SJYV01030017.1, read on the forward strand.
AGGAGACTGTTTAATAACGGAATCCTTTTTCACACCTCTGAAGAGGCAATTAAAAACAGCACCCTAAAATAACATCTTGCAGTTGTATGCGTTTTATGTTATTAACAAACAGATAGAGTGAGCTTGAGAAATGTCACACTCAAATGTGTCTCACAGTGAAATTCTGAGGTGATGATGTTGAGCATGAGATGTTGGTAGACAGAAGAGACACCTATATTTATAGACTGGCTGTGTTGTGAAGGAATCGGCTCTTCAGTTTTCCCTGTGTAAAAGAATAATCTTCCACATCACACCACAAAAGCTTCAAGAGGAGAGACTACATTTGGGGCTAAATATTTGCAGAGTGCTTTGCCNGCATCACTGACTCAATGGACATGAGTTTGAGTAAACTCCGGGAGTTGGTGATGGACAGGGAAGCCTGGCGCGCTGCAGTCCATGGGGTCACAAAGTGTCAGACATGACTAAGGGACTGAACTGAATAAAGTTAATAAATAAATTAGATGTACTAGTAGGTGAAAGAGAATCAAATATTTCACTTAATATGGTGTAAGAGAAAAGAAGGCAAAGTGATATTCAGATGACACCACATTAATAGTAGAAAGCAAAGAGGAACTAAAAAACCTCTTGACGTGGGTGAAAGATAAGAGTGAAAAAAGCTAGCTTAAAATGCAACATTCAAAAAACTAAGATCATGGGATCCAGTCCCATCTTCTCATGTCAAATAGTTGGGGGAAAATGGAAACAGTGACTTTGTTTTCTTGGGCTCCAAAATCAATGTGGTTGGTGACAGTAGCCATGAAATTAAAAGACACTTGCTCCTTGAAAGAAACACTATGACAAGCCTAGACAAAGTACTAAAAAGAAGAATCATCACTTTGTTGACAGAGGTCCAAATAGTCAAAGCTATGGTTTTTCTAGTAGTCACATACAGATATGAGAGATGGACCATAAAGAAGACTGAGCACTGAAGAACTGATCCTATCAAACTGTAGTGCTGGAGAAGACTCTTGAGAGTTGCTTGGACAGCAAGGAGATTAAACCAGTCAATCATAAAGGAAATCAACCCTGAATATTCATTGGAAGGGCTGATGCTGAAGCTGAAGCTGCAATACTTTGGCCACCTGATGTGAAGAGCTGACTCATTGGAACAGACACAGACGCTGGGAAAAATGAGGGTGGGAGAAGGGGGAGACAGAGGATGAGGTGGTTGTATGGCATCATTGACTCAGTGGACTTGAGTTTGAGCAAACTCCTGGAGATAGTGAAGGACAGGGAAGCCAATAGNACTCATTGGAACAGACACAGACGCTGGGAAAAATGAGGGTGGGAGAAGGGGGAGACAGAGGATGAGGTGGTTGTATGGCATCATTGACTCAGTGGACTTGAGTTTGAGCAAACTCCTGGAGATAGTGAAGGACAGGGAAGCCAATAGTGAAGACAGAGAAATGTGTTAAGTGGAGGGAAAAAAATTCAAACCTTCACTTCTCTAGGGACAGGCAGGAGATTTAAGTGTTGGGAAAAAGTAGAACATGGACAACCTTCAGGCTTTGTATGTTTAAGGCAAGCTTCTAGTGACTCTGGGTGTAACTGTTGTTAGACTTTGGTAATCTGCTTCTGTTTTCTTTGTCAGAAGTGATCATAAGACTGAGAATATTAGAACAAAATTATGTTGTAGAAAATTAAAGACCAAAGTTAAAGAGAAAAATATAATAAAAGAACCTATGCATCTTAGTCAAGGAAAATAATTTGCCCAGTCTAAGAAAAAGCACAAAGCCAATAGCTATGGCATGTTACCATTCTGAGAAATCATGAAGGCAATACAAAGGTGGGATACAGGTAAATAATCATCCTCTTTTTAAAACAAGGAAAATATGTTCTCCGATTCACAGCCGGTGATCATGACAGCAAAGTAACATTAATAAACAAAGCCAAAAACTTCTATTGTGAATATTATAGTAGGAAAAACTAAACTCTATACTTTGCTTGTCTCCTTAAAATCAATTATATAAAGAATATTTGTTTATATTTTTAATGCTTATACAAATGAAGTTAAAATATTAGACATTTAACAAATTCCACATACCTGTAAGTGGCAACTTTTGATCTAGAATCTAATTCTCCTTACTCCAAATTCCATCATCTTTCTACAACATCCCTCCTGACCTTGGAATATTAAGTCTATAAAATTGGAGCTGCAAAGAACTTATGATGTTTCATTTTCTAAAACTATATTGTAGACTGTGAATCAGTTGCATATTGCTACATAACATTCCAGCACAAAAATTAATGCTTTAGGATGATGACCATTTATTATTTAGTGATTATTTGGATCTACAATTTAGGTGGGGCTCCCTGGTGGCTCAGACAGTAAAGCGTCTGCCTGCAGTGCAGGAGACCAGGGTTCGATCTCTGGGTTGGGAAGATCCCCTGGAGGAGGAAATGGCAACCCACTCCAGTACTCTTGCCTGGAAAATTCCATGGACTCAGGAGCTTTATAGGCTAAAGTCCATGGGGTCTCAAAGAGTCGGACACGACTGAGCAACTTCACTTTCACTTTCACTTTATTATATGTAGGATTTAAACAGCCAATAGTGAGTTACTCTGCTTGTCAGCTTGTCAGCTGTCAGCAACTATTCAATAGTTTTGGTCTCAGCTGGGGCTCCTTCTTAAATCTGTAGTCCTCAACATGTCAGTAGAGAGCTCTGCTTTCCTGTGTTTGCTGGTTCATGGCTGGGAAATCAGTGATGAACTGGGTAAACAGTTTGTAATACTTGTCATCCCGTTAGCATGACTTGGCTTCTTCATGTTTCTGCTTAGAAGTGTTTTCAAGAGAGAAGAGGAATCATCAATGATCCGTTTAGACCAGGCACAATACTGCAAAATGTTCCTTGCAATTCTTCTGGCCAAAACATATCTCAAGTTTAGGCTGTTTTATTCATCTCCTCTTCACTTTGCAAGGAAGAGATTCCTCCCAAAGTGAAGTGAAGTAAAGTTGCTCAGTCATGTCTGACTCTTTGCAACCCTATGAACTTGTAGAGTTCATGGAATTCTCCAGGCCAGAATCCTGGAGTGGGTAGCCTTTCCCTTCTCTAGGAGATCTTCCCAGCCCAGGGAAAGAATCCAGGTCTCCCACATTGCAGGCGGATTCTTTACCAGTTGTGCTACATGGAAAGCCGAAGAATACTGGTGTGGGTAGCCTATCCCTTCTCCATCAGATCTTCTTGACCCAGGAATCAAACCCTGGTCTCCTCCCCAAGGTTATTGCCAAATACACAACACCTGAGACTCGACAGATGAGTTTGACAGTAATCTTAGTCATGTATACTCACATCCTGGGGGAAGAAAAGACCATGTCACATGGGTCTACACAGTAGTTGCACTTGAGAATATTGGACATAAACAGGGACTATGGGAGGACAAATTTGTAGTATTAGGAGGAGAAGTATCCTGATTCCCACGAAAGGATATGATTGGCTTGCTTAAATAATTTTGCAGACCGGCAGAAACATGAAACCCATTAGGTTGGACACTGAAGTGAAGCTGATCTGGCCAATAGGGGAAGCAGCTGGGTATAAAGCCCTTCCCCATTTGGTAAAAGGCATATCTGGGGAGAACAGGGGAACAGTTGGTTAGGCCTTTGAGTCTCTGTGTGATATAAAGATGTCAAGGGAGCATCCATACTGCATATTATTTTCAAGCCTTGTACCACACAGCCCAGGCTGAATGGAGAGAGAACTCTCTTTATCACTAAAGATGACCATGACTAAAGGTGACTATACACCCTGCTGACTCAGCTAAGCTGCAACCATGCACTCCAGGCTTGCCTTTGCTGTGTGGATCTGGGCCAAGACTGACCTCTAGATAAATGTATATGAGACTTGGAAGTGGAGGTAAAGCAGCAGCTATGTTACTGTGTAGAATGTGGGTGTGAGGGAGATGCTACTGCAGCTCATGCATGGTGTCACAGGCCGGCTAGCATGCCTTGTTTGCTGAACCACATTTGAAGCCACAGTAGGTCCTGCAGCTCCTCCACTTTCCAGGCATCTTTGTCAAAAGGTAGGATGACGCTGAGTTTACCCAACTTGCGACCTAACAAATTAGCCTGCCTCAGTTTTATGAATGCTAGCAGAAGACACAAAATCCTCAGGTCAGAATCAAAGGACTTTATGACTCACAGCACAAAAGGCAACAGGAACTTCATGTTTATGCTTATTCTCTTGTGCTGCAAAGCCTACAGGGGCCATGTCAAATGGCCTGGCAGGATAATGTACATCAAAATTTAGGAATTCTGAGCTGAGGAAAGGCTAATCTTTCAAAGGTGAAATAAGCANGGAACTTCATGTTTATGCTTATTCTCTTGTGCTGCAAAGCCTACAGGGGCCATGTCAAATGGCCTGGCAGGATAATGTACATCAAAATTTAGGAATTCTGAGCTGAGGAAAGGCTAATCTTTCAAAGGTGAAATAAGCAAATCTTCCCAAAGTCTGAAACTAAGGTAGACAGTATCTTTATTGTATTGGTCAGTGACAAGTATGCCTTTTTCCCTGGGGAAAGATCTATCCTCAAAATCATTCAGTTCAGTTGCTCAGTCATGTCCAACTCTTTGTGACTCCATGAATCTATACAAATATCCTTGATGCTTAGCTCCAAACTGAAGGGCCCAGTTTCTCCCATAGGTTACCTGTATCACTGATATTGACACTAGAAGGGGTAAGAAGATAGCGTTGTACTTGTAGGTTCCTGACTTTCTCAGCACAAGTCCATCTTTCTAATTGCCTGGCACCAGGTGCAGAAGCAGTAGGTATTCATACAACATTTAACCAGCCCCTACAGTTGTCTCCAGCCATTTTTTAAAAGAAACTTCTTATTTCATGGAAGTCCTACTGTTTCCACTTCTCTCATCAACTATAATATTTTAACAGAAGGATTTACAAAGTCACAGCAAACGTGTCACTGTAAGGAGAGGTTGAGAAGTGTATCACAGACTATTAAAATGATTAAACTGTTCTTTATAACTTTATGTACTAGCATTAGATCTATAGGTTTACAGGGAGACTTATTCCAGCTCAATAAATGTGAAGCATGTCTAAAAGCCATAACCATCTAAAGATAAATCTTGATCTCAGAAACTTGTGAGTTCCCTTGAACTTGAAACTCTCCAAGTTTAATTTAGAATAGCATTTGGCAAGGATATCACAGAAAGGAAAGAAGCATTTGCTATGTCACATATGTCCCTCTAAATATAAAGTACCAAAAGAGATACACAGGAGTCAGTGTAAGGGAAATGGTAAATAAACATCAGTTTAAGTTCAAGAAAATGCAAGCACAGGAGGGCCTAGAGGAGCTATCCCACATTGAAGGTCAGGAATGGTGGCAGTAAGGAGATACCCCTCGTCCAAGGTAAGGAGCAGCAGCTGTGATTTGCTGGAGCAGCCATAAAGAGATACCCCACACCCAAGGTAAGAGAAACCCAAGTAAGATGGTAGGNGGCCTGGCGTGCTGCAATTCATGGGGTCGCAAAGAGCCGGACACGACTGAGCGACTGAACTGAACTGAATTAATGTCAGGTTGAAACCTATGGCTCCTGTGGGATTGGAGGTAATGGCATAAAAATGGAGCTTTGATATATGAAGAATCAGCAAAAAAGGAAGAAACAAATGACAGAATGTGCTAAAATAAAGAAGGAAATGCCCACAGAATTTATTTTTAATGCAAGAAATTATGAAAACAAGGTTAACAACTATCTATAAATCCACTGCCAGAATATTTTTCCCTCAGACATTTTGCTATGAATATGTTAATATATTTCTTACATAGTTAATATAAAATGTTCCTGTCCTGTTTTTTATTGGCACACTATACATATATATTATATATGTATCCATGTAAAAAATCTTAAATTCTATTTGAGTGGCATTATAAATTCATTCATGACATATGATAAGCTAATTGGAGATACTGTGGGATATTTTCATGTTTTACTTCGTTGGTTATAAGATTAATATACTATATAACTAAAAGATGATAAACATAATAAAAAATAATATATTCAATTTTATATGTATTTCAATTATTTCTTTTACTTGGTGCTTCAAAGTATGTCATCTATTTAAGAATTCTTCATGCCCGTAATTAACATGCTTTTCATATAGATTGTACTTCTTAATAATTTTATAAAAGGTTTATTATCTTACTACAAGCTCCTCTACAACTTGTGTTTATATTAAATTTTGATATTTGTTAATGATAGAGAAGTAGTATACCTTATGTATTTCATTTCAATTTTTGATAACTCATGAGAATGATTATTCATGTCTGTTTAGTCATTATGTTTCTTTTTAATAACCTATGTGTGTGAGGTTTATTTATGAGACACAGACATTTTGTTTTTACATAACACTATTTATAGGCAAGAAAAATTTGTGAAATCTTGTAAAATATTTTTGCATGTTCATATTCATCTTTAGTTTTGCCTGTACTTGTTTTTCTCAAATTTACACTGTTACATAATCTTAAACTGCAAAAGTTTATGTTTATCTTGAAAAGTAAAATGTTTGCCTATATACTAATAATTTCAAAATTAATCAGAAATTTTGTTCATTCTTTAAAGAACTATATAATGCACTTGGAATACAGTTTGGAATTGAGACAATTGTTACCAAGATAAATATAATTATATATACTATCCTGCAACTGATGTATGAGGCCAATTTTATCATATAACAATTGCATATTGCTAGTTCTATTCAGTGATGCAGTGATAAATGTTTTAAAAATAGCAGTCAGTTTCCATAATGTCCATTACTGGCACCATGGGCTATTTCAAACTACCAACATGATGCCTCTGAAGGCAGAGTTGATAAGAGATGTGCAAAATTGGCTTTCGTGGATTTTAATTAGGAGGATCCAGAACACCCTGGTTCTATACTTGGGTTATATTTTCTCCACTTACCCAAATTGTCTGCTCTTCTACCATTTCCATTCATTTTAATGTTTGCAAAGATGTTAGCCTTAATCACCTTTTTCAAAAAGTATCTTAAGTANCGTGGATTTTAATTAGGAGGATCCAGAACACCCTGGTTCTATACTTGGGTTATATTTTCTCCACTTACCCAAATTGTCTGCTCTTCTACCATTTCCATTCATTTTAATGTTTGCAAAGATGTTAGCCTTAATCACCTTTTTCAAAAAGTATCTTAAGTATCCTATCATTTTTTAGAAAATTTAAAATTATTTTAAAAACCTCCATTGGTATTACATCTAATCTGTAAATTATCTTTGAGGAAATGACATACTTACCATAGTTAAAAACTTTCATTAAGAAAAAGAAGTGTGTGTTATAAAAGAAATGTGTGATATGTTGCAGAAAATTTTTTCCAGTTCCTCATTTTTTCTACTCATATTTATTACTGATTTTAAGGAACATTTAAAAGTTGTTATGTATGCATTTACTTATTTATTTATGCTACTATGGAAGAATGGGGGTCTTTTATTTACCTATATATAATTGATTTTTGCTAAATGATTATTTGTGTTATTACATTAGTTCAAATCTGTGTTACTGAACTCAGACTGTTTCTGCAGGGGGTTTGGTTGATATTCTGAGGTGTTCCATATAGAGAGGATGGTGCCATGGTTAAGAATCTAAGATATATGATCACACAGATTAGGTCTGAATTATCTCGCTTTGTAATAAACTAGCTGTATGTTACCTTGGACCCATACTTACTGTCTTGCTCTATTAATTTTCTTATTCATAATCCAGTCTGATAATGTCACCTATATAATTTTTGTTTAGAGGGTGAAATTTGCTATTAAAACACTTAGGCTAGTGTAAGTGCAGTGTAAGACCTCAAGAATTTAACTACCTATATTTCATATCTTTTGTTCTATGTTATTACATATGTAATTCCTTGTTTGTAATAATCTAGTAAAAAAAATCTGAGAAGGCAATGGCNGTGAAATTTGCTATTAAAACACTTAGGCTAGTGTAAGTGCAGTGTAAGACCTCAAGAATTTAACTACCTATATTTCATATCTTTTGTTCTATGTTATTACATATGTAATTCCTTGTTTGTAATAATCTAGTAAAAATAATCTGAGAAGGCAATGGCACCCCACTCCAGTATTCCTGCCTGGAAAATCCCATGGACGGAGGAGCCTGGTAGGCTGCGGACCATGGGGTCACTAAGAGTCGGACACGACTGAGCTACTTCACTTTCACTTTTCACTTTCATGCATTGGAGAAGGAAATGGCAACCCACTCCAGTGTTCTTGCCTGGAGAATCCCAGGGACGGGGGGGCCTAATGGGCTGCCGTCTATGGGGTCGCACAGAGTCGGACACGACTGAAGTGACTTAGCAGCAGTAAAAATAACAATCAGCATTTCTCCTTTAATCAAATATTTATTCTAGATATGATTTTCATTCCTCTTTTCCCCCAGTTTCTTTTCTTACAATTATGCGTTTTATTTTATAGGTTTGGTTTTTTTTTTTTTTTTTGGATGCTTGGAAAAGGAAATAAAACAGTAAGGCAAAATTCTACATTCATTGCATTTATATTTAACAAGTTATAAGTATATAGACTTAAATGTATCATAATTCATTCTGTATCTCTTAACTTCTTAATTCCCAGTGCAAGTTTTCCTTCATATTACTGTATATAACATTTACCAGAGGTTATGTCAGTTATGACTTGACTGTCTTATACATCTTAAGAAATCCAGCTCATTAATAACTGTCTGCTAGTCTCCATTCTCTATTTTCATTATTGTTCTAACCTCTTGAATTATAAACAGTTTGACATTTTCATTTTTATTAAAAATTTTTATGCTTTGCTTTTATATAGTTTTCGTGGCATTCCATTTGTCTTGATGTGTGATTTTTTAAATTTCCATTGCTTTTTAAAATCTCTAATTGCACATTTGATATTTTCATGTTTTACTATTCATTTAGAAGAGTAGTTTCCATTCAGCCAGGCTTTTTATTATTAATTTCCATTGTATGCCCTTATTATTCAAGAATATAGTCTGTTACATTTTCTGACTATAATCTTTTAAAAATGTTTTCAATTTATTTTTGAATAGGTGATATTTAATATATCTCAAGTTTTAAAAGTCTAAAAATATGATAAAGTGAAATATTTCTCTAACACCTCTAATTCCAAATTATTAGATCCTCTCCTTAGCTAAACACTATTATTTATGAGTTCTATATCTTCCAGAATATTTTCCAGATTCTTTACCACCTGAGCCACCAGGGAAGCCCATATCTTATACATGTACCAGTATGTCTGTGTATATATTTTTCTTTTACATATGGCACCAAAGATATGAATATTACTCTTTCACTAAATGTTTCTTGGGAAATATTCCATACTGATAAGAAAGGAATTCTCACAGTGCTTTTGTTTCTGAATGCACTGGCAATGTATGGATACATCATAATGTAACCAATTATTTTCAAATGCATATTTACATCCTTCCCAATCTTTTGCAATTACTAGCAATACTTTGGTCATTAACTATTCATATACATCATTTCCCACATGTGTAAGTAAATCTGTAGGACAATTGCTTGACATAGATTGCTGGCCAAAGTATATCTGTAATTAAAATTTGATAGATATTCCCTATTGATCTGCATACATGTACAACAATTTACATACCTAAGTGCAGTATGATAACTTTTTCACAAATTTTCCAGTAAGAATCATTGTTACACTTTTGCCTTTTACCACCTGTTGGTGAAAAGGTGTGTGTATCTATCTACATGTGTGTGTGTACACATAAAGTTTCATCTTCCCTTTCTCATATTATGAGAGATAAAATATCTTTTCATATCTTTTTTATGAACTTTCTTCCAATTCTCTATTTTGTTTTCAGTCATTTTCACATTGCCTTCTATGTTTGCATCTGTGAGTAAACTTTATATAATTATTTGATGAACTGGAAATACAATATCTAAAAAAAATTTTAATTAATATTTATTTTTAAATATTGGCTTAACTTAAAATTTATTGCTTTTTTAAGACATGAAAAGTAGATTCAACTTTCCTTTTTCACAATATGACTTCCAAGTTCCAGTACAATTTGCTCAGTAATTCATACTTTGCCCATGAATTTGTATACCATTTATATAATAACTAATTTATTGCTTTCTCCTGCATTTCACTGATTAAGGTTCTTCAGTAACTAATGTCAGAATATCAAAGCAATAATGTATTTCGCACCCCACTCCAGTACTCTTGCCTGGAAAATCCTATGGACGGAAAAGCCTGGTAGGCTACAGTCCATGGGGTCGCTAAGAGTCAGATACGGCTGAGCGACCTCACTTTCACTTTTCTGCTTTGGAGAAGGAAAAGGAGAAGGAAACGGCAACCCACTCCAGCGTTCTTGTCTGGAGAATCCCAGGGATGGGGAAGCCTGGTGGGCTGCTGTCTGTGGGGTCACAGAGAGTCGGACACGACTGAATTGACAGCAGCAGCAGGATAAGTTTCTCCTTGTTGATTTTTATCAAAATTCTCTTGGACATATTTACTAGTTTATTGCCTACCTTACATCACCCTGACAAAACAATGTCCTGTTTCCTGTGGGAATATTTTCTGGATTGCCTTAAATTTACAGATTATTTTAGGGAGAATTGACAACTTTAATTCTTCCCAAAGTAAAGAATATTATTATATTTGATCAAGATATATTAATGTATCTTACAAAGTTTTAAAATTATTTTTATACAAATATTTTACCATCCTTAATCTTAGTCACAGGCATCTCTTCTTTTTGTTATTATTGTAAATGGGTTAGTCCTTTTATTATATATTTTCAATGGTTTTTGCTTGCACAATATTAAAGCTATGAATTATTTATTACCTTTCTTCCATACATCTTTATGATTTCTTTTACTGTTTGTACAAGTTTTCTCTTAGATCTCAGGTGGTATTTCAATTATACAGTCATATCATCTGAATAAAGTGGTGATTTTCTACCTGTGTTTCAGTTACTTCTAATTCATTTTTCCCACTAAGAGTTCAAACCATTGTTTATTGATAGTCAAATTAAGACATAATTACTATTCAAACACTTTGTATTGTGTCTGCTCCTATAAATTACTTTTTTGCCTGATGTTACCCTGAGATTGAGATAGATGGTTTAGAATGATATGGAAACATGCAAGTATGGCTATTATGTAATTTTGTTTCCTCTACAAATAGAACAAGCATATTTTATCAAAAGCATTTTCCTTTATCCTAATAATCTGGTATTTTTCTGGATATGTTGCATTATGAGTTCTTAGCAAACCATCTTTGCAGCCCCATAATTAACCTCATTTTTTATGTTATACGGAATAACTTGCCTAATAATAGCTTGTGAAGCATTTTTCATTGATATCTATAAGTAATTTTGATGTTAGGGTACATTGTGTATGTGTGTGGGTAGTTCTCTTGAGTGTAAATATTAATATAATGACCATCCCATAAAAATTATTTGGTCATTTTCTTTTCTTTGTTGTGTTCTGTAATATCTTAAATAGCATGAGAATCTTCCCATCATTTCACTTTGTCTTGAAATTACCCTATGAAAGTGACTGATTCTAAATTTTTTTTTAGCGGGGGCAGGGTGTGTGTAGGATTTTTTATGAGAAGTCTAAAGTTGAAGTTGAACAAGTCAGCCTGACAAACTATCTGGATGGAATATCAAATCTTTATTTACCCACAGCAGTAATAACAGCAGGAGTAAGTTCACAGTAAAGGTCCCCTGCACTCAAGTGTCCACAAGGCAACATGACAGAAGAAACACGATGTTTACATCTGTATATATAGTGAAAATACAGAGACTGCTGGGCTGTCTGTTCATCTTCCCTCTGGAGACAGAGATAGATGACAGAGACACAGGGAGAAGGAAGGGGGAGGAGAGAAAGAGGGAGATGAAAGTGAAAGTTGCTCAGTCAGTCCTGTCGGACTCTGAGACCCCATACCAGAGTGGGCAGCCTTTCCTTTCTCCAGGGGATCTTCCCAACCCAGGGATTGAATCCAGGTCTCCCTCATTGCAGGTGGATTCTTTACCAGCTGAGCCACAAGGGAAGCCCAAGAATAATGGAGAGGGTAGCCTACCCCTTCTCCAGGGGATCTTCTGGACCCAGCAATCGAACCAGGATCTCCTGCATTACAGGCAGATTCTTTACTAACTGAGCTATCAGGGAAGCCCAATAGAGACAATATAATTTAATCTGGAAGGCAACAAATAGGATCTTAGGGAAGGAAGGGAGTTTTTAATCTTGAATGTAAGCAGTTGCATCCAGAGAGATTTTTTTTAAAAAAAGGCTTGTATTATTCTTTGAGTGGAAGCAGATATTTCCTAGATGAGGAGACAAGCATCTCTGGGTCCGTCACCTTAGGGTAGGAGTAACTGGCTTTGGGAAAAGGGACATGGTATCTTTCTAGCACATTAATTTCTGTTTCTAGAAAGCCAGAAAATCTAAAGAGGTTTGCTTTCTAACATTTTGGGAAAAATTTTTCTATGTTTTTTGGTTGAAGTTCTCTAATGCATTTAGCATGACTTCTAGTAAGTTGTATTTCCCTAGAAAATTATGAACTTCACTTGTGTTTTTAAATATATTGGTACAGACTGACCAAATTATTTGTGATTGCTTCAATTTCCCCTGTTTCTATGACTATTTCATTTTTATAGCTTATTTAAGTGTTAATATTTTATTTTATCTTGATCAACTATTGAATGTATTTTATATGACTATTTTTTAAGTAACTTCTCCTATACTAAATACTTTTCCTTCTTTATTTTGTGCTTCAATTTGCTCATTTATTTAATATAAATATTTAAGTCTATGAATTTCTCCACAGTACTGCTTTACCTGTATGAAACATAATTTTTAAATATTTGCTTGAGGTTTCTGTTTTAACTTAATGTGGGTAACTTATTAACACAGAACAGTATCAAAAAACAAAAAGTGATTAATAATCCAACTATTCATTTGCATGTTTTATTTTTAAATAAAAGTTGAAGACATATATATTTGTTCAAAATTATGTAAAATATGTCTAAACTATATATTCATTTAATATTCATTTTAATATATATTATATTCTTTTATACACATTTTAAAGTGCATATCCTATTTTACACCATTAGAATTTCTATGGCTTGGTAAGTCTGATGGTACAAAATATATGTGCTGTTCTTAGTCGCTCAGTCGTGTCTAACTCTTTGAGACTCCATGGATTGTAGCCCACCAGGGTCCTCTTTCCAAGGGGATTCTCCAGGCAAGAATATGGGAGTGAGTTGCCATGTGCTCCTCCAGGGGCTCTTCCCAACCCAGGGATCGAACCCAGGTCTCCCACATTGCCCGCAGATTCTTTACGACCTGAGATACCAGGGAAAAATGAAGTATTTGAGGGAGAGCCTTTACTTTCTAATTTCCATTTTGAAAAGTGTATTGTTTTCATATTTTAATGTTAATTGCTAGTGCTATTGAGCAAAAATAGATGAACTTTTTTATATAATTGCAGAATTTAATATATTTTATGATTTTGTTCCTTTCTGATACATGAACTCTAAAATATGATAAATTATTGTAAAAATTCCATGACTCCTTGAAAAATGGTCTGTTCTCTTTTTTCTAGAGTAAAGATCTAATGTGATATTTAGATATAATTTATGCTTGTTTTTCTTCTTGAAAGAGAAGAGTTGGCATGTCTAGTTTTCTTTTCTTAGTACCCTTTATTTTCCCATTTTATTCCTTTGTTTTCACTATCTTCTCTCGAAAAAGCACCAATATTTCTCTGCACATCCGATTCTCCCTAAGAAACCATTTTCTTTGGAAGCTGTTAATCTTGTTACACACGCTCCTTGTTTCTTCTTTCAGTCAGAGCTGTGGGCTCCCAAAACCTGATCCATATTTAGCAACTGGTCATGCATTTTCACTTCCTATTTTCCAGGGGAGATTTTACAGTCCTTCTTCTCAGTCTGCTCCTCCTCTTATACGGTCACAGAATATCCTAAGTCTTTACCTTTTGTTTGTGGCAGTGAGACCTCTATTGGAGTTTTATTTTTCTACTTACAGATAACTTTGAGAATATAATGTCCTCTGTCTCCTAGAAAGGAGCTATGGGAGATCTGGTTGTGTGATTTCATTTGCTGACTTTGTTTTTATGGCTTTGTTTGAAAAGATGTAGGAGGGATTCATTATTAGATTATTATGTACATGTTAATATTTTCAGTATATTTTATTTTTAAGTATATTGTCTTATGTAGAAGGGTAGCCATTTACTCTGTGTAGAAAAAGAGAAGTGTAGGAAAAATAAGCCTCCATTCTGCAATTCATCTTTTCTCCCTACGTTTTTGGTGTCTGCTTTGTTTTGCTTTGCTTTTTTATTATTTCATTGTCAAGTTTATAATTCACAATCTGTTCTTTAATTAAACTCCCACATTTGTTCAGCATTATTTCTGTATAAAAAATGATTTTCTGTTTTATGTTTGCCTTTTTATAATATTTTTCTTCGTTGAATATATGATTTTCTTTATTTTCTTGGATTTCTACCATTTATATTCAAATTTTTCTTTTGGGTGCTGTACGTTTCTGCATACTTGAAAATATCTTATTTCAAAAATAAAATATGAAAGATTACTGGTTACTATGTAAATTTATGAAAGTTTATTATAAAGTCCCTATCACCTTCTAGTTTTAAATATTAGTATAAAGACATTTAAGACAGAATGACATTTTATGATGATTTTATTTCTTTACCTCATTGCCCATAAGATTATTGTTCCCATTGAATTTCAGTATATTAAAGATTATTCTTGAGAGATGATAATTTTCTGTCAATTTATTTCTTGAGTGTCTTTAAAATATTTACATTGAGATCTCTACACCTAGAAGTTGTTATTCTATTATATATGTTTGTTTTGTGTGTTTGTAGGGGTATTTTTCTCTTCTTAAAATTCCCAAGTATGTTTATGTTAGAGTTCCTTGGTCTTCCTTTCATATTTTTCACCTTTCAAAGCATTTTAATGTTTATTTTTTTAATTTTCTATTTTCTTTTGTGTGATTTCACCATACTTATTTCAGTCTTGCCAGATTCTATTGTATTTTCTTCTGAATCTACTTTTACAATTTTCATGATATCTAGCATCTGTTATTGTTTTATTTAAATTTCTTTTTTAACTTTTACCTTTTATTTTATCCATTTCTTTCTTTAAAACTTTCATTCCTCCTATATATCACTCCTTGAGCTCATTTTATGGTATCATTCTATTTGTCCATTCTGTCGTCCTGTCATCCTGAAACAATAGAGCAAGATTTATTTAATCTCAGGGGATTCTTTAGGTAATTCCTCTTGTGATTTTGTTTACCTATCTTTTGATAATGTCTTTCCACTTTTTCTTAAGTTTACATGCTCCAGTTCCATGATGATTTACTTAAGATTCAGTTCAGTTCAGTTCAATCGCTCAGTCGTGTCCGATTCTTTGCGACCCCATGAATCGCAGCATGCCAGGCCTCCCATTAGTATTCTTTAAAATGTATCAACTCAACAGGGAAAGTGATTAAAAGAGATAACTATGGAAATTTTAAATTTTATATTTTTGATATTAACTTTCTCCCCAGATGATTATTGCCCTGGAAAGAGTTCTATTGTTAGATTCCAGTAATTAGCAAGTTACTGTGCTTATCACAGGAATTCAGTTGCGATAATTTTCTAGCTATATGATCCCTGCTGCTGCCCTTTTCATCTGCTTCATCACAACGATCTGTCATATATGCTGAAAATAGAAACGCAATATTGGTATGATTTCATCTCTCCTCACATACAATTTTTCATGCCCTAGCCACTATATACGTTCACTGTAATCAAAATTGGTAGATGGAGTCTTCAAGATTTAAGTGTGAAAGTGTTAGTTACTCAGTCGTGTCTGACTCTTTGTGTCCCTGTGGAGTGTAGCCTGCCAGGTTCCTCTGTTCATAGGATTCCCCGGGCAGGAATATTGGAGTGGGTTGCCATTTCCTTCTCCAAGGGATCTTCCCAACGTAGGGATCAAACCCATGTCTCTTACATCTCCTGCATTAGCAAGCAGATTCTTTACCACTAGCACTACCTGGGAAGCTCACAAGACTTAACAACTGCTTAACTACTCCTACTGAAGGTATACCCACCTGTATTCTATAGAGCTACATATGTATTTTCAACAGCCTGTTTGTATATGTCCAAATTCATAACACTGGGATATTTTTCTTCATAGTTTTTAATCTCAAATTCTAAAGTTTTCTGCTTTTTAAAATAATAAACTTCTTTATTTTCACTTTTTTTGTTGGTTTCAGAAAATTTCAAGGATAGCAGAGAAGACTGGACTTGCCTTCCTGCTGCCATTTTATCAGACTGATTTGCAATGATTTTGATGGCTAAGTGAACTTTATTAGATGTCTAAACATTTCAATATTTGCCTTGGATCTCAAGGTTGAAATCAGAAACAATTGTCTTAACAGATTTTTTCACTCTCAGTTCCTGAATCTTATCTATACTCAGCCCTTTGATAAGTTTCACTACAACCTTATATGTCAGTAAATAGATGTATGTCTATTTAAAATTCTATCTCTTGATTTTAGAAGACATACTAGTACTATTTATTAATCAATTACTGTAAATAGTAATAGAAAATTCAAGGAGCCTGTCATTTTCCAAAAAGTTTTCTTAAACCCCCTTTAACAAATTAAACCAAGCATATTTTCTATATAAAACTTCATAATGTTTTAACTATTTAAAATAAGTTTTATAATTATAATAAAACATCAGTTCAGTTCAGTTCAATCGCTCAGTCGTGTCCAACTCTTTGCGACCCCATGAACTGCAGCATGCCAGGCCTCCCTGTTCATTACCATCTCTCGGAGTTCACTCAGACTCATGTCCATCAAGTCCGTGATGCCATCCANCATACAGATAATTGTATGCTCATGTTTGGTCTTATCTATGTGTAAAATGTTTTAAGTAAACTAATATAAACAGAGGGATGGACACACAAAGCATTTAGAAAATATTTACCTATGTATTTATTTAATTGGTAACACAAATGTGTTATCCTGGAGACTTGCTTTAAATTAATATATGTATTTGTAAGGCCTACTCAGACAACCCTTGTGCCTGTTTGCATTTCTTTTTCTTGGGGATGGTCTTTATCACTGCCTCCTAAACAAGGTCACGGACCTCCATCCAAAGTTCTTCAGGCACTCTGTCTATCAGATCCAATCCCTTGTATCTATTTGTCACTTCCACTGCATAATTGTAAGTGATTTGATTTAAGTCATACCTGAATAATCTAGTGGTTTTCTCTACTTTCTTCAATTTAAGTCTGAAATGGCAACCCACTCCAGTACTATTGCCTGGAAAATCCAACGGATGGTGGAGTCTGGTAGGCTACATTTCATGGGGGTGCAAAAGATTCAGACACGACTGAGTGACTTCACATTTGAGCAATAAGGAGTTCATGATCTGAGCCACAGTCAGCACCTGCACTCCTTTTTGCTGACTGTATAGAGCTTCTCCATCTTTGGTTGCAAAGAATGTAATCATCTGATTTTGGAATTGACCATCTGGTGATGTCCATGTGTAGAGTCTTCTCTTGTGTTGTTGGAAGAGGGNTTTGAAAAGACCCTGATGTTGGGAAAGATTGAAGGCAGGAGGAGAAGGGGACAACAGAAGATGAGATGGCTGGATGCCATCACCAACTCAATGGACACAAGTCTGGGTAAACTCTGGGGGTTGGTGATGGATAGGGAGGCCTGGCGTGCTGCCGTTCATGGGGTTGCAAAGAGTCGGGCACGACTGAGTGACTGAACTGAACTCATGTGGGCTGGCAGGGCTGTTTTCCATCTGGTGACCCAGGATCCCAGGCTTCCTTCATTTCATGATGCCACTGTCTCAGTGGGTAGCTTCCAAACCATGGAGGTAACTACCAGTTCATTAGACTCCAAAGTGACACCTGTCACTTGTGCTCATAGTCTCAGCTAGAACTAGTCACACGGTCCCAGCATAAGCAAAAGGAAGGCTGGGCGAGGGAAGGAGCTGACGGTTATTTGGTGGGTGCTGCTGTCTTCTGCCATACTTGCCTGTATCGATCAGCATTCTGGGTAGCAAGCAAAAGAAAGTGACTTTCAGTGTGTATGCAGAAAAGAAATGTAATAAAACAATATTGTGTTGCTCAGTGAATTTCCTGGAGGGCAAGAAAACTAAAATCAGAGGTTATGCAACTAGAAATCACACCCTAAATCATGCTTAAGAGCACCTCTTAGATACTGCTCCTGGATGCAGACACCATGGCCATCCAACCAAGAGGTAGCATTAAAATATGTACTCTGCTGCTAGAAGCACGGCCACAGCCACCTCCCTAGAGACCGTATGACTACTGCATGGAGACACCCTCGCCTGCCTCTGGTCTTTCCAGCCCTCACTTCTTTGCTTCTTTTCTTTTCTTTTTTTAAATATTTATTTATTTGGCTGAGCTGGGTCTTAGTTGCAGCATGCAGGATATTTAGTTGCAGCATATGAACTCTTAGCTGTCTCATGTGGGCTGTAGTTCTCTGACCAGGGATCGAACCCATGTCCCCTGCATTGGGAGCAGGGAGTCTTACCCAGTGGATCACCAGGGAAGTTTCCAGCCTCCATTTCTTTGGGTCAGTCACGTCTGACTCAAAATTCTGGGGTCAGTACATCTGACTGAGAAGCCTATATGAGCCATGTGGTGGCTACAAGGGAGGCTGATGAGAACACTTCTGATACTTTATGTCCTGCAGAAAGAAGTGGGCCCTGGCTTATAAGGGGAGTCCCAGATAGAGTGAAGAGTATTCATCACATCGTCTCAGGGACTTTGCACCCTCTGGCTGCAGGTGTTTCTCTGGATATGCTCAAAGCTGGCTCCTTCTCTGCTCAAAGGCCATCTCTGATGATCAAATCGAATGTTGTCTCTGCCGCACAGGCACACCCACCTGTCTTGATTCCGTCACAGAATCCATCCCTCCCTGGGTACTGCCTTGCCCATTCATGAGTCTGTATCTTTGATTTCTGTCTACTCTGAAACACAAGACTTTGTCCGGCAGGTGTTGCCAGCGCTTTTCATGGTTTCATGCACCAGCTCCCTTCCCGCTCTGGGCTGATGCGTTTCGGGGTGTAGGGATCTGTTTCTTTACTGAATGAGGTTATAAAGTAACCCCCCTCTGGGGTAATCCTGATATAATGGGCTGGGAAGCCCTTGCTAACCTCTGTCTCTCCAGCTGCACTTTTATCCCCGAGAGAACGCGTGTGACACACGGGGCTAAGGCCGAGTGTGCTTTTGGGTGACGGGAGACAGTTGAGCTATCAGGTATGGGCGGACCTTATGATTCAAGACATGAAGGAAGGGCAAAGAATGTGCAGCAGGAGGGCAGGCGTCTCAGTTTCAGGGGCACATTTTGGAGCAAGATGGTAACCCCCACTGCCTCCTTGTCCCCTGGTTATGGTGCCACTGGGTCCCCACATCCACAGAGGAAGCCTGAAGGCCATGTGGAGGCCACCGAGGACTTAGAAGGAGCTGTGTTTCCTCTGAAGATGTAGATCTTGTTAACATTTCTCGATGCCATAATGCTTCAACGTGGAAGCTTTAATGGGGGTTAAAAATGGGAGAGCAGGAGATTGGCGCATGGGAGTGGAGGTAGTGTGGGCCAAACTGGCCGATGCTCAGCATAACCCAGGGCTTGGCTTTAGGACTGGACTTCGTCTCCAGGGGCCCCAGGAGTGTAGCACGTGAGCAGCTAGGCCTCTCGAAGGAGGAGCATTGAGACCTGAGAGCTTCTAGAGAGGAGTCACGAAGCCAACTTGGCTCGTTGGGAGAGGACCGTGGCCCCCACATTCCAGGGCCTGTCTGTGCATGCGAACCCCTCCCCCAGGCTTGCACCTTTGGGCCTCTGGGATGAGCCGGTGCTCTGCGAGGAGGCAGAGTTGAATGAATCATACAACACCAGACCAGAGCAGGGTCAGCAGACGTTTTCTATAAAGAAAACGATTTTGGCTTTGTGGGCCTCACTATTTCTCCTGCAAGTCCTCGGTTCTGCTGTGGCAGCGAGGCAGGCAGCCACAGATGACAGGCGAAAGAATGAGCTTGGCTGTGGCCAATAAAGCTTCATTCATGGGCACCGGGATTTGAATTTCATAGGATTTTCATGTGTCATGAAACATTCCTCTTTTCCCTCAACCATTTAAAAATGTAAAAACCATACTTAGCTCCCAGTCTGTACAAAAACAGATGGAGGGCTAGATTTAGCTAGAGGACTATATTTTGCTGACCCTAGAATTAGATCATCTCTAAAGACTGTTCTAGCCCTAATTCTTCACCTTGGTGGAAGAAAAGACCAGAGGTCTGAGAGGTTAGGTGGGATTCAGGTCAGCAAATATGCCTGCAAGGGAGTAGGGATAGACTTAACCCATTTCTTTAAAAAAAAAATTTTTTTTTAAGTTTTTTTAAATTAAAAAAATTTTTATTATTGGAATATAATTGCTTTACAATGTTGTGTTAGTTTCTGCTATATGTATACAGCAGCTATATGTATACATACATCTCCTCCCTCTTGAGTCTCCCTCCCCACCTCCCGTCCCGCCGCTCTAGGTCATCACAGAGCACCGAGCCGAGCTCTCTGTGCTACGCAGCAGCTTCCTACCAGTTATCCATTTTCCATATGGTAGAGTATATCTGACCTCTTAGGTAGAGGCCCTAAGGCCTGCACAGAGCAGGTGCTCACAGAGCCTTTGTTGAATGAGCAAATGCATGCATGCATAAGTAGACGGCTGAATGATGTCTCTAGGACTCAAAGGACCCCAAGATGGCAGAGATTATGTACTTTGGTTCCTTGATGAGGTGTCAGAAAAGCTGTCAGAAGAGCAGAGTTTGACTGTGAGGGGCAACAGGAAATTCAGCACCCTGGGGTTGTTCAGTGTAGGGTGAACAGCAATTACCTGCCTCAAAGGACACTCCTGTCTTCATGAGAGAAACAGAAAAGGATGATAACATGGGAACTCAGAAGGAGATGCAAGGATGTGCAGTAGATCAGATTATAAGATGAATTACCTATGTCCTGCGTGCTGAAGCTTACTTCTCAAAGCATAATTTTTATTTTAAAATGTGGGTATCATTAATGTTGTGGGGCAATTCACACTCCTTTGGGCATTGCTCTCCTACCTGAGGCTAGCTCCAAGAAGTATCAGATCTGATGGAGGTGGCGTGTGGCGTCCTCCTCGTGCTGTTTCCAGACAGGGCGAGAACGGCTGCTCCCAGTGTCTTGCACCCATCAGGTACTCATTCAAAGTCTGACAAATGAATGATTTCCTCCCTTCACCTAATATCATCCTAAATGATAGTAGGATATTCCAGGAACACATGACTCCCATTTGCCTCCTGGTTGCTGTGAAACTTTTTTTGAGCATAACATTAAATGGTGAGAAGTGAAGCTTCAAGAGTGGGTCTAGGTGGTGGACATGGACTCTCGGTGGCTGGGTGCACAGTGTGTGTGTGTGTGTGTGTGTGTGTGTGTGTNACGTGCCAAAGATCTGCAACCTCATTATCCCAAGATTTAAAACACAAGTCTGCTTCATAACTTCACCCATGTCTATCCTGCTGCAATTTTTTTCTTGTCTTTGGTCTTTGCAATTTGGTCTTTTCCTTTGTTTCCAAGTGAAATTTATTTTGAAACAGCCCTGTTTTGGCTCAGATAAGGAGAAGGGGAGATTTTCTTTGGCTGGCTGGAAAGACACAGGGCACTGACCTGAAATGGGTGTGACTGCTGGCTCTCATGGAACACAGGATGCAGAGGCCCGCCCCCTCAGGGGTGACAGCTGAGGGTCTTTGACACAAAGAACACAGCCCAGGTTGTGTGTCAAGTCACAGGACCCCAGGGTGCCTACACTTTTGGCCCAAGATGTGGGAGACAATATGGTGTGAACTACCTCGGGGGGGCTGACACGTCAATCCACACAGCGAACTCGCTTCTCCACCACTAAATCACTGGAACTTTAAACCAGCCTATAACGTATTACTTTAGTTAGACATGATATCATAGTAAAATGAGACGTGTTTTACATAAAACTAATGTAAATGGAGTAAGTTAGCCGTAAACAAATTAACGGTTAAACCCATCCCTTAGGTTTATTTATNAATATCAATAACCTCAGATATGCAGATGACACCACCCTTATGGCAGAAAGCCAAGAAGAACTAAAGAGCGTCTTGATGAATGTGAAAGAGGAGAGTGAAAAGGTTGGCTTAAAATTCAGCATTCAGAAAAGTAAAATCATGGCAACCAGTCCCATCACCTCATGGCAAATAGATGGGGAAACAATGGAAACAGTAACAGACTTTATTTTAGGGGCTTCAGAATCACTGCAGGTGGTGACTGCAGCCATGAATTAAAAGACGCTTGCTCCTTGGAACGAAAATTATGACCAACCTAGACAGCATGCTAAAAGCACAGATATTACTTTGCCAACAAGGTCTGTCTAGTCCAAGCTATGGCTTTTCCAGTGGTCATGTATGGATGTGAGAGTTGGACTATAAGGAAAGCTGAGCACTTAAGAGTTGATGCTTTTGAACTATGGTGTTGTAGAAGACTCTTGAGAGTCCCTTGGACAGCAAGAAGATCCAACCAGTCAATCCTAAAGGAAATCAGTCCTGAATATTCATTGGAAGGACTCATGCTGAAGTTGAAACTCCAATCCTTTGGTGACCTGATGTGAAGAACTGACTCACTAGACATTGATACTAGGAAAGATTGAAGCCAGGAGGAGAAGGAGATGACAGAGGATGAGATAGTTGGATGGCATCACCAACTTGATGGGCATGAGTTTGAGCAAGATCCAGGAGTTGGTGATGGATAGGGAAGCCTGACATGCTGCAGTCCACAGGGTCACAAAGAATCAGACATGACAGTGACTGAACTGAATTGACTGAATATATGTATATATAATAAATATAGGATTTACAGAATCAGAAAACACAAAATATTATAATAAACAAACATACACACACAACTTTGGATAGGGTCTCATTATTCCACCCATATTTGGCTAAGCAAAACATTTATATTTTTTAAAATTATAGACACATATTATTACTTAATATCCAATATCAACTCTCTCATTTTTATTTTATCATATTAACAAATAATGTTTTTACTTGTGTCCTGATTTTTACATATGCATTATTGTTTATCTCATGAGTATACCATGAGTGCAGCTTATATTAACTATTCTCAGGCTTTTATTCTGAACAACCACCATTTAATAGCTTGTTCTTATCAATATTTAAGAATATAATTTATCTGACAATATCACCATGAGAATCAAATTAATTTATAATGTTTTTCTAAAAGATCTTATAATAACTTAGCAAATGTAAACAATTGTGTACTATTGCTACTTTTATATCTTAATGAAATGATATTGCTTTTGGATGATTTAAAGGCATCTTTTCTTGCTAAATATAAGAGAAAAAAAGACAGCAAGTCTCAGAGATGCAGGTGGTAAGGTCATAGAGATCACATTAACTGACCAAATGTGTGGCTTTTTTTCTCTTGAGCTTTCTGATACTTCCGTCAATATTCTGAAAATAAGTAAATGTGCCATTTATCCTGGAGAGACAAATCTTTTCTTGACAATCTAGGTTTAAGTCAAACTTTCATTTGTCTTAATCCAAGACATTGTTCAAAAGTTAACATTTCTGCCAAAACTTCCATAAATCTACCATACAAGATAATAAGCCTCTCACTCCATCATTCTCTTATCTCCTTATTCTGCTTAACTTTTTTCCTTAAATATTTCACTTCCTCTTAGAGTTAAACTGACACCACAGAAATAACAACAAAAAAGTTCATAAGAGATCATTACCAACAACTATATATCAATAAAATGGAAAAATTCTTAGAAAGGTACAATATCCCAAGACTGAACAAGGAAAAAATAGAAAATATGAACAGATCATTTGCCAGTAATGAAACTGAATCAGTACTTTAGAAAACTCCTAACAAACAGTAGTCAGGGACCAGATGGCTTTACAACCAAATTCTACCAAGTGTTTGGAGAACAGTTAACACATGTCCTCAAATTATTTCAAAAATTGCAGAAGAAGGAATGCTTCTGGATATTTCTACAAGACCAGCATCACGCAGACAAAGATACTACAGATAAAAATTATAGGCCAGTATCACTGATATACACAGATGCAAAAATCTTCAACAGAATATTAGCAAACTGAATCCAACAATGCATTTAAGGATCATACATCTGGTCAAGTGAGATTTATCTGCAAATAAATCAGTGTGACATGTCACATTAACAAACTGAAGAATTAAAAGAATGATAATTTCAATAGAGGCAGAAAAAGATTTTGACAGAATTCAACACATATTTATGATAAACACTTTCCAGAAAGTGAGCATAGGAGAAACATACCTCACCATAATAAAGCCTATACATGATAAAATTACAAAAAAGCAGAAAGCATTTCCTCTAAGATCAGGAACAAGACAAGGATGTCCACTCTCACCATTTTTACCCAACAAAGTATTGAAAGTCCTAGCCATAGCAGTCAGACTTAAGAAACATAAATAAAAAGAATCCAAATTGAAAAAGAAATAAAATTGTCACTGTTCACAGATAACAAGATACTATACACTGGAAATCTTAAACATACCACCATAAAACTACTAGAGCTCACTGATGAATTTGGTCAGGTTGTAGGATGCAACAACTTTCAGCCATGCAGAAATCTGTTGTACTTTTACACACTAACAACAAGGTCAGAAAGAGAACTTAAGGAAACAATCCCACTAACCATCACATCAAAAAGAATAAAATACTAGGGATGAATTTATCTAAGGAAGCAAAAGACCTGAAAAATGATAATACATTGATGAATGAAAGAAAGTAAAGATGACATAAACAGTTGGGAAAATATACTGTGTTCATGGATTAGAAGAATTGATATTGTTACAATGAACAGACTACTCAAGGCAATTTGCAGATTCAGTGCAATTCCTAGCAAAAGAAGGGCATTTTTTCCCACAGAATTAAAAGAAATAATTCTAAAATTTGTGTGTAAACACAAAAGACCCCAAATAGTCAACACAATCTTGATAAATAAGAACAGAGCTGGAGGAATCATGCTCCCTGAGTTCAGACTATACTACAAAGCTGCCATAGTCAAAACAGTGTGATAATAACACAAAAGCAGGCCTATAGATTCGTGAAAGAGAACAGAGAGCCCAGAAGTTAACACATGTGCTTAAGGCCAATTAACCTACAGCAAAGAAGGCAAGAAAGTAAAATGGAGAAAAGACAGTCTCTTCAACAAATTGTGCTGGGAAAACTTGATAGCTACATGTAAAAGAGTGAAATTAGAATATTTTCTAATGTCATATGCAAAAATAAGCTCAAAATGGATTAAAAAACTGTAAGACCAGAAACCATAAAACCCTTAGAGAGAAACATAGGCAGAACACTCTTTGACATAAATCATAGCACTATTTTTTGTATCTGTCTCCTAGAGTTATAAAAACAAAAATAAACATATGATACCCAATTTAACTTTAAAACTTAAAAAAAAAAAAAAAACTGTAAGACCAGAAACCATAAAACCCTTAGAGAGAAACATAGGCAGAACACACTTTGACAGAAATCATAGCACTATTTTTTGGGTCTGTCTCCTAGAATAATAAAAATAAAAACAAAAATAAACAAATGATACCCAATTTAACTTTAAAGGTTTTGTAAAGTGAAGAAAACCTTAAAAAAAAAAAAAAACTAAAAGACATCCTAAGAAATGGGAGAAAATATTTGCAAATGATGCTTCCAACAAGGGATTATTTTTCCAAAATATACAGACCACTCATAAAGTTCAATATCAAAAACAAACCACTCAGTCAAAAAATGGCTATTTGTGTTTGGGAAACCAGAGTAGGCTCTCAAGAGCTGTATGAGTCAGCACATTCATGGAATTGAATTTTCAGAAAGAAAAAAAAGAGAGAAGCAAAAGACATGTTTAAGAAAATAATGGTCTAGAGTTTCACTGGTGGCCCAGGGGTAAAGAATCCACCTGCCAATGCAGGAGACACGGGTTCTACCCCTGGTCTGGGAAGATCTCATGTGCTACCTGGCAACTGCAACTATCTCACGTGCTGTGTTTACTGAGCCTGTGCTCTAGAGTTTGGGAGCCACAACCACTCACTCAAGTGCCACAACTGATGCCCAAGTGCACTGGAGCTCATGCTCTGTAACAGGAGAAACCCCACAATGGGAAGTACACAAACCACCAGGAAGGGTAGCCCTGTCACACAACTAGAGAAAGTCCACACACAGCAACGAAGGCTCAATGCAGCCAAAGATAAATAAATAAAAATTTTTAAAGAAAATAATGATATAGAATTTTTCAAAATTCATGAAAGACAACAAACCACAACACCCAAGTAGGTCAGAAATACTCACACGGGAAAGACACAAAAAGCAACTATGAAGAATGAGAGAAGCCTGACTACAAAAACCATGAGGAAAATTCCAAGTATGGTAGAAATGTCCTGTCAGTTTCTTGGCACCATTTTCAAGAATAATTTGACCATAAAATATGGTCAAATATACACCTCTACATTTAAAAGACAAAATTGAAAATAAAAGAGAAAAAGAGAATCATCACAGTGATTAAATATAATCCACTGTCTGTATTTATAAAAGACATTTCAGGGAAATATATCCATGGTCATTTGTAAATAGTAGTTGTAAGAGACAATATGATCCACACAACCTAAAATATTTACCATCCTGCTCTTTATAGAAAAGGGCTGCTAAAATCTACTGCAGAGAATAAAACTATTTTCTAAAACAGATATTTGCTGTAATAAATAAAGAATTTCTTTGTCTCACATCCACAAAGTCTTACTTTTGACTATTTAAATCTCCTAATGTAGCAGTCATCATCCTCAGGACTCACTCAATCCCACATTCTGCTTACTTCTCCAGAACTGGTTCACATGACTGTTTCAAACTGCAAGTGAGTCTGTGATATGGCATATTCTGAGCAGGGTGCTTACTACTGCAAACATTTTTTATGTCAAAAATTAGAAAAGGGAGAAAAGATATTTTGGAGTAGCTTACAGAGTATACTATAATTTCATATCACATTGCATTCTTCAAATATCATGGATTATGTAGTAACATCCAAGTTTATGTAAGGGATAAAAATTAAAATCTCAAAATCAAATGTGACAAATGTTTCATTTGATGTTGTTGCCATAAAATAAAACAAAAAGGTCCAACTTTAAAAATCTACAAATATCTGTAAATTAGAGAAACTAATCTCTAAAACTTGAGTCAACAAAAATGACAGTATTGTATCTCGTGACCAATAAAGGCAAACAATTATAACACATTTCAAACATAGCATTAAAGTTGTATTCAGATGAACAAATCTGTAATTGCTTTATTAATATGTGTAAAAGATTATGTAATAAAACATGCAATAAAAGCAAATGAATCTTGGACTTCCCTGGTGGTGTAGTGGATAAGAATCTGCCTGCCAATACAAGGGATATGGGTTTTATCCCTGGTGTGGGAAGATTCCACATGCCTCGGAGCAACTAAGCTTGTATGCCATAACAGCTGAAGCTACACGCTCTGCACCCCAAAGACACAACTAATGCGCCCTTGTGCAGCAAACTGAAGCCTGCAAGCCCTAGAGCCAGCAAGTTACAATTACTGAGCCAGTGTGTTGCAACTGCTGCTGCTGCTAAGTCACTTCAGTCGTGTCCCACTCTGCGCGACCCCATAGACGGCAGCCCACCAGGCTCCCCTGTCCCTGGGATTCTCCAGGCAAGATCACTGGAGTGGATTGCCATTCCCTTCTCCGGTGTATGAAAGGAAAAGTGAAAGTTAAGTCACGCAGTCGTGTCGGACTCTTAGCGACCCCATTGACTGCAGCCTACCAGGCTCCTCCATCCCTGGGGTTTTCCAGGCGAGAGTACTAGAGTGGGGTGCCATCACCTTCTCTGTGTTGCAACTACTGAAGCCCATGTGCCTAGAGTCCCTGCTCTACAGAGAGAAACCACGACAATGACAAGCCTGTACATCACAACTAGAAAATAACTTCCACTCTCCCCAGCTAGAGAAAGCCTGCGGGCAGCAATGAACACCCAGCACTGCCAGAAAAGTAACTAATGTAGAATGTAGCAGTTGGGCTTCCCTGGTGTCTCAGACAGTAAAGAATAGAATCTGCCTGCAATGCTGGAGATCCAGGTTCGATCCCTGAGTTGGGAAGATCCCCTGAAGAAGAGAATGGCTACCCATTCTAGTATTCTTGCCTGGAGAACTCCATGGACCAGAGGCGCCTGGTGGGCTAGTCTATGGGGTCACAGAGTCAACTGAGTGACTAACTTTTCTTTTTATAACACTGTATACATGTGGTGTTGGAGAAGACTCTTGAGAGTTCCTTGGACTGCAAGGAGATCCAACCAGTCCATTCTAAAGGAGATCCATCCTGGGTGCTCTATGGAAGGAATGATGCTAAAGCTGAAATTCCAGTACTTTGGCCACCTCATGCGAAGAGTTGACTCATTGGAAAAGACTCTGATGCTGGGAGGAATTGGGGGCAGGAGGAGAAAGGGACAACCGAGGATGAGATGGCTGGATGGCATCACGGACTCGATGGACATGAGTCTGGGTGAACTCCGGGAGATGGTGATGAACAGGGAAGCCTGGCATGCTGCGATTCATGGGGTC
>SJYV01030017.1:367723-382591 GCA_006410875.1 Neotragus pygmaeus
ATTTGCTGGCATATTGAGTGCAGCACTTTCACAGCATCATCTTTCAGGATTTGAAACAGCTCCACTGGAATTCCATCACCTCCACTAGCTTTGTTTGTAGTGATGCTTTCTAAGGCCCACTTGACTTCACATTCCAAGATGTCTGGCTCTAGATTAGTGATCACATCAGTCCCCAAAGAACTGCTAAATTCATTGCACTAAAATGTTTGCCTGGAATTTTGTACTTATATTTTTAAATCAGTATCATGGTTACAGAAGACATTTGTTAATAAAATGCTTAGATAACTACTTTATCACCAAGTATTTACAAACATGTCATGAGCATAACTATAAGAATCAAAAGCAATTAATTTACAAAAATGAACATCATCTTCTTGACAAAGCAACATGGTTAAAAATGATGTTAATGTCACTCTTTCAACCCGATGGTCAAGTATGAATTTTCAGGCCATGAAAATGTGTTTTTAAGAGCATATATTTCATTTTCAGCTCAATTTTAACTTCTTGATTGAGAATGATTTTGGACACAACTACTTTGTAGATTTACTAATATGTTTATCTATCATGGATGCCTTCTTATCCATAATAATTCTAGGGGAATAAAAGACTGAAGTATTTGGCATGNTATATTTCATTTTCAGCTCAATTTTAACTTCTTGATTGAGAATGATTTTGGACACAACTACTTTGTAGATTTACTAATATGTTTATCTATCATGGATGCCTTCTTATCCATAATAATTCTAGGGGAATAAAAGACTGAAGTATTTGGCATGTTTTACTTCCTTTTTTATTGCAATTCTTATGTTCAAGTCAAATTATTTATCAATTAAAAACTAGTTTTCTTCAAAATGTTCCTAATCCCATTTTAAATATCTATATTTTGCTTATGGCCTCATATTACACTTACACATTTCTTTTCAAAGATATACAATGTTTAGTCTGATTTATAGTTAATCAGTAACAAAGCACATATTTGACTACCTGACAAGTTTTAGATTGATTTTGCTTACTCTGTATTACCTAACAGTAAGTTGTATTTAGAATGTTACTTTTAAAGAAAATTAACAATGAGGGTTTATTATACCATAGAGAATATATTAGTTTAGGCCAGGCCAAGAATCCCATTGCCAACAACTAGTAAAACTAGAGTAAATATATTTTTAAAAGCATCAGAGAACTCGAAAATAACTTGGATCTGACAGTTTAAAATACCAGAATGGTGGTAACATCAGAGCATGGATGGTCATTTCCTCCTCTGGCCCACAAAGGTGGTTTGTTTGATAGAATCATGTCAGGAAGAGGCATTGCAGGAGAGTGAACACTTTCACTTGAGTTCAGTTTACTGAGTGTTCTGTTTCTAAATTTAGGTGTCTATTACATGCTTGCCTTCAGCTTTTGAAAATTCATTGAGTTCTACACTTATGTGTTTGCATTTTTTATAAGCATAGTTTGTTAGTTCAGTAACTCAGTCGTGTCTGACTCTTTGAGACCCCATGAATTGCAGCACGCCAGGCCTCCCTGTCCATCACCAACTCCCAGAGTTCACACAGACTCACATCCATCGAGTCCATGATGCCATCCAGCCATCTCATCCTCTGTCGTCCCCTTCTCCTCCTGCCCCCAATCCCTCCCAGCATCAGAGTCTTTTCCAGTGAGTCACGAGGTGGCCAAAGTACTGGAGTTTCAGCTTCAGCATCATTACTTCCAAAGAAATCCCAGGGTTAATCTCCTTCAGAATGGACTGGTTGGATCTCCTTGCAGTCCAAGGGACTCTCAAGCATCTTCTCCAACACCACAGTTCAAAAGCATTAATTCTTTGGCGCTCAGCTTTCTTCACAGTCCAACTCTCACATCCATACATGACCACTGGTAACACCATAGCCTTGACTAGACGGACATTTGTTGGCAAAGTAATGTCTCTGCTATCTGCGTTGGTCATAACTTTTCTTCCAAGGAGTAAGCACCTTTTAATTCCATATCTGCAATCACCATCTGCAGTGATTTTGAATCCCAAGATCATTGTTTCCCCATCTATTTCCCATGAAGTGATGGGACCAGATGCCATGATCTTCGTTTTCTGAATGTTGACCTTTAAGCCAAATTTTTCACTCTCCACTTTCACTTTCATCAAGATGCTTTTTAGTTCCTCTTCACTTTCTGCCATAAGGGTGGTGTCATCTGCATATCTGAGCATAGTATACTTCAATTTAAGAATTTGAAAAGTAAATGAAGAATATCATAAAAATAAACTCAAAATTTAGTAATTTTATCAAATCTGGGAACTCACAGAGTTGAGACATGGAACAAAGTATAAATGGTGTTTATAAATAATATTTGACTGAGTATAATTGTGATATGATTTGAATGCATTCATGAGTGTCATTGTTTAATTTTCTGTAATTAAAAAAAAAAGCTGTTTTTCAGTACTGTTTGCATAGTGACAAGTTCAACAATTTATAAAGCTAGCTGCTTGAACATTTTCAGATATACTGATGAATCTAGCTTACATTGAAGTTTGCTGAATCCAGCAGATTAGTAGTTCTCACTAAGCATATTATACAAAGACTAATCCACCATCTTTTCTCTGACTGTACTCTCTGTTTAACACAGGTATATTTTCTTCTAGACAGAATTTTTGTTTATTTTTTTTAAATTTTATTTTATATTTGGGAATAGCCAGTTAACAATATTGTGATAGCTTAAGGTGAACAGCAAAGGGACTCAGCCATGCATATACATGGATCCATTCTCCCCCAAACTCTCCTCCCATCCAAGTTGCCACACATCACTGAGCAGAGTTCTATGTTTAATACTACACTGACGTTTCTGCATTAGACTTTCACCACATAATACAGAATCAGAGATATTAGACTTAATTGTTTTCCTTGTGTGCATTTGAAAATAAAGCTAAAGCAATGCAAAGACTAGAATTACATTGAAGATATGGTATTTCACAGAAAAAAAAAAAAAACAAGAAAGAAGCTGAGGAGTCACATGAAGTCAAGAAATTATGAGCTTTACACACAGTGTGCTGATACATATGGCTTCTAGGACAATTCTTGGGAAAAACAGGTACCCAATAAATTATTTCTGAGTTGAATTCATTTATTTTTAAATGAAACATTTCCCTTAATTATTGACTTAAATTAAACTTCACAAAAACACAACATAAGTATTCCATGTCTTTGAGATCATCTTGGCACGTCGCCATGTTGCCACAAATACTCATCCCAAGCTGAAAGGCCCAGACATAAAGACATAGTTAGAGATATGTTAAAACCTTAAGCCACAAGTTTGTTCATCACAGCATACATTATAAAAATAGAAGATATCTTATACATCAACAAATGGGTATTAATTAAATCCATTCATTGAAACATGTATACTTGAATGATTATGAGGATTTATTTCTGGGAAGTTAGTGCTTTTAACTTCTAATATAGTCACTTATTTACACTATCTAGAAACATTGCAACACAATAGCTAAAGCTTAGGGTTTAAAAAAAGTAATTAGATAATACAAATGACTCACTCATATCTGGCACAAAGTGCAATATAATATTGTCATTTTAATGTTTCTCTTTTAAAAAAACATATTGATATTGTTTCAGGCAAATGTAATGCTTATTATGGGCTTCCCTGCCTGCCAGCCACTCCAGTGTTCTTTTCTGGAGAATCCCAGGGACAGGGGAGCCTGGTGGGCTGCCATCTATGGGGTCACACAGAGTCGGACACGAATGAAGCAACTTAGCAGCAGCTGCCTGCCAATGCAGGAGACACAGGTTCGATCCCTGGGTCAGGAAGATCCCCTAGAGAAGGAAATAGCAACCCACTCCAATATTATTGACTGGGAAATTCCACGGATAGAGGAGTCTGGTGGGCTACAGTCCATGGGGTTGCAAAAGAGTTGGATACAACTTAACAACTAAATAACAACAATGCCTTATTATAATAAAAGCCATTTTGTGTACATTTTCATGGACATGAATGTGTTTCTGCTATGATATTTAGTGAAAAATGTATGTTTAGGAAAGTATTCATTATATGATTTTAACTGCATATAAAATATAGAAGTAGAGATTAAGAATAAAGAAAATGTTCATCCTGGGTTTTATTTAAATTACAAACTGTGTTTATACTTTTTTCTCCTTTTCTTTTGATATTTTACCAATGAATAACTTATCAAAAAATATGGGTAACACCCTTTTTGGAAAAGACGTAAATTTTAAAAAGTGGATTTTTTAAAAATATCTACCATTTTTAAAGTCTTGTTCCATGTTTTGGCCTCTTGGCCACAGGTGTGTGGCCTCTTAGCTCCCTGACAAGGGATGGAGCCTGCATACCACACCTTGGAAGGCAAAGTCTTAAGCACTGGACCATCAGGGAATTCCTGAAAAAAATATAAATACTGAGACATTATGACAGTATGAGAAAAGCTCTCACATTTTATATCTAGGCCCAGATCTTAGCTTTATCACTTTGATTCTTCTTTTTTCATGTCCTTTACACAGTCTAAAATGCTGAATGTAAGGAAATTTTCTGCAAATGAATGATCTTCAAATCACTTTAAAAATGAACTCTCCAATTGGGATGAGTAGGAAAAAATATATTTTGAATGCTATAATCTGTAAACCAAGTTATTTTTCTCTGATTTATTCTAATTTACAAAGCTCAGATTTCAAATTAGAAGCTCTAGTTTTCCAAGGAATGCATCAGTTCTTTGGTGCTCAGCCTTCTTTAGGTCCAGCTCTCACATCTGTACATGAATACTGAAAAAACAATAGTTTGATTCCATGGGCCTTTTGATGTCTCTTCTTTTTTAATATGCTGTCTAGATTTCTCACAGCTTTCCTTCCAAGTGGACTTACAGATGTTCAAGCTGGATTTACAAAAGGCAGAGGAACGAGAGATCAGATTGTCAACATCTGTTGGATCATCAAAAAAGCAAAAGAGCTCCAGAAAAACATCTGTTTCTGCTCTATCGACTACACCAAAGCCCTTGACTGTGTGGATCACAATAAACTGTGGAAAATTCTTCAAGAGAAGGGAATACCAGAACACCTTACCTACCTCCTAAGAAATTTGTATGCAGGTCAAGAAGCAACAGTTAGAACTGGACATTGAAAAACACACTGGTTCCAAATCAGGAAAGGAATATGTCGAGGCTGTATGTTGGCATCCTTCTTATTTAACTTATATGCAGAGTACATCATGAGAAATACTGGGCTAGATGAAGAACAAGCTGGAATCAAGATTGCTGGGAGAAATATCAATAACCTCAGATACACAGATGACACCACCCTTATGGCAGAAAGTGAAGAGGAACTAAAAAGTCTCTTGATGAAAATGAAAGAGGAAAGTAAAAAAGTGGGCTTAAAACTCAACATTCAAAAGCTAAGATCATGGTATCCACTCCCATCACTTCATGACAAATAGATGGGAAAACAATGGGAATAGTATGAATCTATTTTTTGTGGCTCTAAAATCACTGCAGATGGTGACTACAGCCATGAAATTAAAAGATGCTTTCTCCTTGGAAGAAAATCTATGACCAACCTAGATAGTATATTAAAAAGCAGAAGTATTGCTTTACCAATAAAGGTTGTTTAGTCAAAGCTTTGGTTTTTCCAGTAGTCATGTATGGATATGAGAGTTGGAATAGAAAGAAAGCTTAGCGCTGAAGAATTAATGCTTTTGAACTATAGTGTTGTAGAAGACTCTTGAGAGTCACTTGGACTGCAAGATCAAACCAGTCCACCCTAAAGGAAATCAGTCCTGAATATTCATTGGAAGGACTGATGCTGAAGTTGAAACTCCAATACTTTGGCCACCTGATGTGAAGAACTGAGTCCTTGGAAAAAAATCTGATGCTAGGAAAGATTGAAGGCAAGAGCAGAAGGGGACGACAGAAGATGAGATGGTTGGATGGCATCACTGACTCAATGGACATGAGTTTGAGCAACTCTGGAAGTAGGTGACGGACAGGGAGGCCTGANGTCCTTGGAAAAAAATCTGATGCTAGGAAAGATTGAAGGCAAGAGCAGAAGGGGACGACAGAAGATGAGATGGTTGGATGGCATCACTGACTCAATGGACATGAGTTTGAGCAACTCTGGAAGTAGGTGACGGACAGGGAGGCCTGACATGCTGCAGTCCATAGGATCGCAAAGAGTCAGACATGTCTGAGCAATTGAACTGAATTGAATTTCCTTCCAAATAGCAAGCGTCTTTTAACTTCATGGCTGCAGTAACTGCAGTGATTTTGGCCAGTTAGAATGGCTATCATCAGAATAATCTAAAATGAATGAATGCTGGAGAGGATATGGAGAAAAGGAAACCCTCTTGCACTGTTGGTATAAATGTAAATTGACACAGCCACTATGGAGAACAGTATGGAGATTCCTTAAAAAACTAAGAATAAAACCATCATATGACCCAGCAGTCTCACTATTGGCCATATACTCTTAGAAAACCATAATTGAAAATGACACTTGTACCCCAATGTTCATAGCAACACTATTTACAATGGCTAGAACACAGAAGCAAACTAGATGTTCATTGACAGATGAATAGTTAAAAAAATATGGTACATATATACCTCGGAATATTACTCAGCCATAAAAAAGAACAAATTTCAGTCAGTTCTAGTGAGATATATGAACCCAGAGCCTGTTATACAGAGTGAAGTAAGTCAGAAAGAGGAAAACAAATATAGTATATTAACACATATATATAGAATCTGTAAAAATCATATTGATGAACATATTTGCAGAGAAGGAATGGAGACACAGATATAGAGAACAGACTTGTGGACACAATAGGGGAAGCAGATTGGGACGTCAGTGAAAGTAGCATCATCGTGTGTATATATATATATATATATATATATACACTACCATGTGGAAAATAGATAGTTGGCAAGAAGTTGTTATATAACACAGGAGCCTAGCCTGGTGCTCTGTGATGACCTAGGGGATGGAGAGGCGAATAACGCTCAAGACGGAGGTGATATATGTATAATTATGACTTATTTGCATTGTTTAACAGCAGAAACCAATAAAACATTATAAAGCAATTTTCTTCCAGTTAAAACATAAATTACCAAAAAAAAAAACTACACCTAAAATCATGGCACCCAGTCCCATCACTGCATGGCAAATAGAAGGGGGAAAGTGGAAGCAGTGACAGATTTTATTTTCTTGGGCTCCAAAATCACTGCAGACAATGACAAAAGACATGGAATTAAAAGACAATTGTTCCTTGGAAGAAAAGGTTTAACAACCTAGCCAGCATGTTAAAAAGCAGAGACAGCACTTCACCAACAAAAGTCCATATAATCGAAGTTATTTTTTCAGCAGTCATGTACAGATGGATGTAAGAGTTGGACCACAAAGAAGGCTGAACACTGAAGAATTGATGCTTTTGAATTGCAGTGCTAGAGAAGACTCTTGAGAGTCCCTTGAACTGCTGGGAGGCCAAACCAGTGGATCCTAAAGGAAATCAACCCTGAATGTTCATTGGAAGGACTGATGCTGAAGTTGAAGCTCCAATACTTTGGTCACCTGATGCAAAGAGCTGACTTATCGGAAAAGACTCTGAAGCTGGGAAAGATTCAAGGCAAAAGGAAGTCCCAAAGTGTTGGCATGACTTAGCAACTGAACAACAAAAAAACTTGCAACCATTCATTTTCCCATCACTAAAATGAAAAATGCCCATGAAATAGGTTGACACACCTATAAAAACAACACATTTAGATTATTGATCAATTTTCTTTATCTGTATCATTCATCTTTCTTAAAAATGTAATTAAGTAAAATTTATCTCTGCTACCCACTTCTGATCTTACCAAATATTTCCCCATAAGCTCTCTTTTGGAACAGGAGAATGGCCTCTGTGTGCATTTTATGTGGACACACACAGATGCTCTCACAGCCTTCACCTCATAACAGGGGGGAAGGTAAAAGAATCGAGGGGATAAATGTTGGTTTTCATGCAGATACAAGAATTTGAAGACATGTCAATAATTTTAAGGTTTTTCCATAAGTTATATATAAAAACAGAGGTATACACAACTGTATTAGAAACAGCTGCATATTCAATAATTCTAAAATATATTAAAGCTTTTAGACTTATTGCTTTTTAAAAAAGTCATCAACAGTACTACTTTTAGTTTGTTTATCTGGAAAAGTTAATTATCTCTAGGCCAGTCTTATATTGAATAAATGTGCAAAAAATAAGGCTGTGAGCCTGTGACAATGCTACCATGATAGGATGTGGACCTAATATATGTTAGGATCAGAAGAGCAATGGCCCCTGAATGGTTCACTCAACTATTATGCAATCTCACAGTTAGTAGTACTTTGCAAAATAGCAGGGAAAGGAGATGAGATACCATATGCAGAAGTATTTATGCTATTGCTTCTGGAGAAAAAGGAGCCAGAGGACTACCACCTTATGGTGTGGAGGTCTGAAGGAAAGCTCAACAGGGTACCTATACAAACAAGCTTAAACAAAATTGAGGAGATAAAACCCAAGTGAATATCCATCAGAGTTTCTAGAAAGGATTTATCAAACTTATAGGTGCTACACAGATGTAGACCCTGAGGCTCCTGCGAACGTAAGGATGATAAGATGATAAAATAGGGACTTCATCGGGCAAAGTGCCCCAGAGATTAAAAAAATCATAGAAATTAGATGTATATTTGAAAAGAACACTTCTCAACTAGTAGATTTTTTTTTAAATTTTACTTTATAATACTCTATTGGCTTTGCCATACATCGACATGAATCCACCACATGTATCCAACAACAGGGGACAATGACAGAAGCAAGGAGATATGAAATGGAATATAGCTTTTTTGGTAGTTAATGGGGGGCTTTCCAGGTGGCTCAGAGGTGAAGAATCTGCCTGCCAGTGTAGGAGAGGCTGATTCTATCCCTAGGTCAGAAAGATCCCCTGGAGAAAGAAANGCTTCATTCCACATTCCAAAGCCAAATTTGCCTGTTACTCCAGGTGTTTCTTGACTTCCTACTTTTGCAGTCCAGTCCCCTATAATGGTAAAACACCTAGTTTCTTTTCCACCAAAATAAAAAACAAGGCAAAGTTGTCCCTTCTCATCACTCCTTTTCAATATCATACTGAAGTGTTAGTGTTACTTGCTCTGTCTTGTCTAACTGTTTGCAACCCCATGAACAGTAGCCCACCAGGTTCCTCAGTCCATATAATTCTCCATGCAAGAATACTGGAGTGGGTTGCTATTTCCTCCTCAGAGAATTTCCCCATCAAGAGATGAACCCACGAATCCTGCACTTCAGGCAGATTTGGTACCACTGAGCCAACAGGGAAGCCCATCATTTATATTAGTATCACAGCAATAAAATACTTAGCTATAAATTTAACAAGATAAGATCTTCATGAGAAAAACAACCTACAAAACTGTAATGAACACAATCAAAGACGAACTAAACAAGTGGAAATATATTCTATGTTCACGGATAGAAACTCAACATTGTCAAGATGTCAGTTCTTTCCATCTGGGGCTATAGATTCAATGCAGTCTCAGCCAATATCCCAGCAAGTTATTTTATGGATATTGACAAGCTGATTTTAAAGTTTATATGGAGGGGCAAAAGACCCAGAATAAGAAACATACTATTGAAAGAGAACAGGTCAGAAGACTGACACTACCCAACTTCAAGATCTACTATAAAACTATGGTAATCAAAGAGTGTGTGGTATTGGTGAAAGAACAGAAAAGAAGATTAATGAAACAGAATAGATAGGCCAGAAATAGACTCACGTAAATATAGTAAACTGACCATTGAGAGAGGAGCAAAGACAACACAATGGAACAAAGGTGTTCTTTTCAACAAATGGTGCTGGAACAGCTGAATATCCACATGCAAAAATAGTAATGATAATAATAATCTAGCTGCAGAATTTAGCACTTTTCACAAAAATTAACTCAACATATCACCAACCTATATATAAAACACAAAACTGTAAGAATCCTAGAATATTACATAGGAGAGAACCTGGATGGCCTTGAGTATGGCAATAACCTTTTCAAACATAAAAAGGGGTAATCTGTGAAAGAAACAATTGGATTGGACTTTACTAAGTTTAAAAACTTCTCTGTAAAGATGCTTTCAAGAGGATAAGAATGCAAACTTGGAGAAAATAGTTGCAGAAAACACATTTGACAAAGTACTGTTATCTAAAATTTAGAAATAACTCAAATCTCAGCAATAAGTAAAAAATTCCCATTTTAAATGGCCCATAGAACTGAACAGATACATAACAAGGATGATATAAACTTGGCAAATTGTCATGAAAATATTCTATATTGTATTCTGTTGGAGAATCACAGGTTAAAACAACAATTGATGTCACAATGCATCTGTTAGAATGGCCAATATCTGTAACACTAACAGCAAATGCTGGTAAGGATGTAGAGCAATAGGAATGCTCATCAGTTGTTGCTGAGAATGTGAAAAGGCACAGTCACTTTGGGAGGCAGTATGGCTACATGTTACAAAACTCAACACTCTTACTATACAATCCAGCAATCATGCTCCTTATTATTCACTCAAGGAGTTGAAAATTTAGGTCCACACAGAAACCTTCACCTGGATATTTAAAGCAGTTTAATTCATAATTATCAAAACTTGAAACCAACCAAGATGTCTTTTGTGATTAAACAGATAAACCAAAGTACATGTAGGTGACAGTATTATTCAGTGCTACAAGGAAATGAACTATCAAGCAATGAAAAGACATGGAAGAATTCCAAATTCATATTACTAAGTACAAGAAACCAATATTAAAAGACTTCACACTGATTCTAGATATGTTACTTTCTAGAAAGGGAAAAAACTAGAGAGATAGCTAAAAGATGCTGCTGCTGCTGCTGCTAAGTCACTTCAGTCCCACTCTGTGCAACCCCATAGATGGCAGCCCACCAGGCTCCCCCATCCCTGGGATTCTCCAGGCAAGAACACTGGAGTGGGTTGCCATTTCCTTCTCCAATGCACGAAAGTGAAGTCGCTCAGTCATGTCCAACTCCTAGGGATCCCATGGATGAGTTGTTACCAAAAATGTAAGAAAGATGAATAGGCAGAATACAGAGGGTTTTTAGGGTAGTGAGACTATTCTGGTTTATGCTACAGTGGTGGATACATGTCAATAAACATGTCAAAACTCATAGAATGTACACTAAGACTGAACCCTAATGTAAACTATGGACTTTGAATGATAATGATGTGTCAGAACTCGTCATTTGTAACAAATGCACCACTGTGTACAGTATGTTCATAGTAGGGGAAGTTGTACATGTGTGAGAACAAGAAATATATGGAAATTCTTTACTTTCTGCTCAATTTTGCCTTGCGAATTAAAACTTCTCTGAAAAGTAAAATGTATTACAAAAAACAAACCATGCTACATAGTAATCATCAATAGTAAAAACAAAGAAACAAGCTAAAAAACAAAAGTATACTAAGGCCAGATCTGTATTATTTATATAATTAATTTTTTATTGAAGGATAATTGCTTTATAGAATTTTGTTGTTTTTTGGTAAACCTCAACAAGAATCAGCCATAAGTATGTACATATATATATATATATATCCATCCCCTTCCTTTAACTTCCCTTCCATCTCCCTCCCCATCCCAGCCCTCTAGGTTGATACAGGCCTCTGTTTGAGTTTCCTGAGCTATACAACAAATTCCCATTGGCTATCTATTTTACATATGGCAATGTAAGTTTCCATGTTACTTTTGCCATACATCTCACCCTCTCCTCCCCTCTCCCCATGTACATAAGTCTATTCTCTATGTCTGTTTCTCCATTGCTGCCCTGTAAGTAAATTCTTCAGTACCATTTTTCTAGATTCCATATATATGTGTTAGAATACAATATTTAACTTTCTCTTTCTGACTTACTTCACTCTGTATTAGGTTCTAATTTCATCCACCTCATTAGAACTGACTCAAAAGCATTCCTTTTTATGGCTGAGTAATATTCCATTATGTATATGAACCATAACTTCTTTATCCATTCATCTGTTGATGGACATCTAGGTTGCTTCCATGTTCTAGCTGTTGTAAACAGTGCTGCAATGAACAATGGGATACATTTGTCTTTTTCAGTTTTGGTTTCCTCAGGGTATATGCCGGATCTGTATTAAATACACTCCATTGTTTATAAACACAAGAGTGATTCATATGGCTCACAATATTCTTTTAAAAAATAAAGCCAAATTCTAACCAAAAGTTCTTAATCAATGCTCCTTAAAAAAAAAAAATAAAGGATTTGGCTGAGAAGTTCATGCTATCAGTATAATAGCAAAAAGTATTCTAGGCCACTTACACATATTCTACCAAAGAAGTTCATATGAACAAAATTTTGACCTGCTGCAGATGAAGTAATTACTATAACATGATAGTCACTTTGGAGTAAAATTAAAAGCAATGATTTATACTCGTCGCATTTCACCAGTTCTCATTCAGAAATGCAGACTTATATTAGGAAAATATCTTCACACTGGAAAATACAACATCCATTAAATATACCTCAATCATTCCACCTTCTGAAGTACAAATATTGAAACTCTTATTGGTTGGCCTGGAATATATTTTTAAAGCTTTCTAAATTAAAAAATAACATAACAAGTAATAATTTCCTGGACTATCTTGGGTTCTGGTGCACTCATATCTGAATCCAGATGATTCCCTTTTTGTAGAAAAAACACAGAAAAATTCACACACCCCAGCGACACAGTTCAGGAAGGCCAACTGTAGCTCTGAGTGGGAGTAGTACAACAATTTGGTTATTATTATTTTAAAAATAGAGGAAAATAATTTTAATTATTGCTTGTAAACCACA
The DNA here is from genome assembly GCA_006410875.1 of Neotragus pygmaeus. Classification (NCBI taxonomy): domain Eukaryota; kingdom Metazoa; phylum Chordata; class Mammalia; order Artiodactyla; family Bovidae; genus Neotragus; species Neotragus pygmaeus. The sequence continues at coordinate 380,614 of SJYV01030017.1, forward strand.
AGTGTTGCTATGAATCAGACTTTCTTTTCAAGATACAGTGTATCTCTTCAAATAAAGCTTACAAAGTTTATAAAGCTAAATTACAACTGCCAGATAGACATGTAAAGGCATGTAAGGACACAGACACATGTGATACTCAACAGAGATTTCTAATCTGATAATTAACAATGTGAAACAACAAATCAAATTACATAGAATAGATGGAGGGGGAAAAAAGCACTGGACCAATAAATAAATAAATAAGTATTGCTTTACCCTTGTAATAAATGCTACCATGGAGTTCAAGAAATCAGAAAAAAATTCAAGGAATAATGAGCAGTACTAGAGAACTCTTAGCACAAGAAACCCCAACTTTATTTCTTATTTTATTAGCCATGTTCCCCCCATTCCATTTCCAAGGTTGCTTATGTTTGCAAAGTTGTTTATAACAGTTAGAAATAAAGGAAATGGAATATGCCTCCTTCTATGAAACAGACCATTTAACCCAGCTTTGCTTCAGAAATACTGATTTTTCTTCATAACTACAAAAGTGTCATCACATGTAAGAAGAAATTGTTAAACAGCTGTGACCAGCATCTTGGTCAGCTGGGTGCTCTGTGTGCCCTCCCAGTACAGACATGGGAAAAACATACCGTTCAAGCCCCCGTGAAAAGTAGAGGAAGACTCTTAGGTGACCTCACCCTCACATCACTCCCAGACACAAACACAATCCCCAAAACAAACACATACACTCAAATGGAAAACAAAGCAAACACATACACACACACATGCATGCCTGGTGTGAAATCAGAGCTTACAGCCAGGAGCAACAAGCAAATGAGAGGATTATGACACCTTTGGGTGGGTATCAGTAAGAAAGATGATCTAATATCTGATTCAGGGCCTAGAGAGAACCTGGCTGCTTTCATGAGGCAAAAATCTTGAGGGCCAAGACTGTTTCTGGTCAGTTGCGCCCCCTGGTGACAGGTCAAAGCAGAAACAATCCTGTCTGGAGAAAGCTTGCCAAATTGTGGCCTGCAAGATTGCTGCGAATGGTCAGGTAGTGAGCTACTCACATACACTTCTATCACTTGATTTACTCTTCTTTCTTTCTGGCACACAGACCTTTATTCTGGAATTACTTTTCTTTATATATATATCTATCTCCTAGAAAATTACCTCACCACAAGCTTTTCTGATGGAATTTTAATTATTTTTCTTGAATGGCAATATTTCTGAGAATTAAAAAGCTGACAATTGGAATTTTTCACAACGATTTAAAAGGTATTATTCTGGCATCTCTGCCTTCCATTGTTGCAACTGAGAATCCCATTATTATCAGTCATTCTTTCTTCTGGCTGCATAAAATATTTTTCCTTTGTATTCTATAGTTTTACTTTGATATGTTTGAATTTAGATTTATTTGTGTTTATTATGTATATGATATGTTAAAAATTGTTGACCTGTGGATTTTTATTTTCTTGGCTCTTTTAAAACTATAGCCATTTTCTTCAAATATTGCTGCTTTTTTTTTTTCTCTCTCTCTGTGTTTCTATTCTGACATATAGTAAATCTTTGCATTCTCTCAAATAGCTCTTACATTCTCTTTCACATATATTTTTCTGTCTCTGCACAGCACAGTGAGTGATTTGTTTAGATATATCTATCAGCTTACAAATTTTATTCAGCTATTTNGCTTTTTTTTTTTCTCTCTCTCTGTGTTTCTATTCTGACATATAGTAAATCTTTGCATTCTCTCAAATAGCTCTTACATTCTCTTTCACATATATTTTTCTGTCTCTGCACAGCACAGTGAGTGATTTGTTTAGATATATCTATCAGCTTACAAATTTTATTCAGCTATTTTTTTATTATTTAACCCATCCAATGCATTTTTATTGTATATTTTCAATTTCTAGAACTTCAATTACTTTTTTTTTCTTTTTCAAACTTATTTGTTCATTCCTGGCACTTCCTTTATCTATAGTTCTTAGAAGAC
>SJYV01030020.1:0-14800 GCA_006410875.1 Neotragus pygmaeus
ATCCAAGTCTATGCCCCAACGAGTAATGCTGAAGAAGCTGAAGTTGAACGGTTTTATGAAGACCTCCAAATGCTACACTGGCTAAATATAATAGTGGGAATGGTAACCATGACCAGTTTGTTTAGTGTCTCTTGTTGATAACAAACTCAGTTGCTAACAGTATCATTTCACTGAACATTATGAAAAATGAACTCATGAAAAAAGTTACATAGGTCCAGGCAGTTCAGCTCACTCTCCAGCCGCACGGACTTTTTGGTTCCATACTTCTGCCCATTTCACGTCTTTGCACATGTAGTCTCCTCTCCCTGAACTGCTCTTCTCTCTACACAAAACTCAGGTTGTGCTTATTCATCTTTAAGATCTCAGCTCAACTGTCACTTCCTCAGGGAAGCCTTTCCTGACCATCCTCATTAGATCAGTTTCCTGTCAATGTTTTTACAATAGCTCCCTATTCTTCTATTTTTATAATTATAATTATACATTTGTGTAAATTATATACAATGGCTAGCTTCCACCGCGGAGAAGGCAATGGCACCCCACTCCAGTACTCTTGCCTGGAAAATCCCATGGATGGAGGAGCCAGGTAGGCTGCAGTCCATGGGGTTGCTAGGAGTCAGACACGACTGAGCAACTTCACTTTCACTTTTCACTTTCATGCATTGGAGAAGGAAATGGCAACCCATTCCAGTGTTCTTGCCTGGAGATTTCCAGGGACAGGGGAGCCTGGTGGGCTGCCATCTCTGGGGTCGCACAGAGTCGGACACGACTGAAGTGACTTAGCAGCAGCAGCAGCTTCTACCAACAAACTATAAAGCCACGAAGGCAGGGACTATGTCTGTCTTGCTTACTACTATAACACTGGTCCTTAATTAGCACAATTCTTGGCTAAATGCATGCAGAGATGATTTATAGGGAATATGACCAATTCAACTGATAGTAGGGTAAATGAATGTCTCTTGGTGTGCTTTTTCCTTTAATTTCTAAAGAGGTGGAAGAAGTAACATTGTGGTAATTACTAACTCAAATCTAAACCACTGCAGAAATATGAGAGCAAGTTCACCTTGAGAGGCAAAGATCTATGAATTGGTTAAAGTCCTGCTCTTATTTGTTAGGCAAGTCATTTAATATCTTTGAATCTCATTTGTAAAACAGAGTAACATTAGTCTATCCTACCTCATATAATTATTGTGAGGATCAAGTAAGATATGAGAAAGAATATTTAACAAATGTTTACTTAGTAAAGTTACTACTGAGTAAATGAAGCACTAGAGATAACATATTTGGAAAAAATTGATAAACTTAAGCATTACATTTTTTTTCATGATATGAATATAAATATAGAATAAAGTCCAGAATGAAAATGCTTGGAGATAAACCTGAATCAACTAATACCTGGGTTTCCTAAGGTTTGCTACTACTTAATATCTTAACATTCTTTTAGGGAAGAAAGAATGAAAGCCTTTCTTCTTGCTGTTTGATAAGCACTTTTCTAATGCTAGAAAATATACTGCAAAATGGAATAAATTCTGTCCAGCTGGATTACTATCTAAATAAATTTCTGGATAGTAATAGTGATGATGAAATGGTAACAGCTAATGTTTACTGAGTTAGGTACAAGGTAGTGAAGTTGCTCAGTCGTGTCCGACTCTTTGCGACCCCATGGACTGTAGCAGCCTACTAGGCTCCTTTGTCCATGGGATTTTCCAGGCAATCGTCCTGGAGTGGATTGCCGTTTCCTTCTCTAGGGGATCTTCCAAACCCAGGGATCAAACCCGGGTGTCCCGCCTTGTAGACAGACGCTTTACCATCTGAGCCACCAGGGAAGTCGTAGTGTTCTCTCTATATACATAAATACTCATTTAATTCTCTTAATAATTGTAACAGGTAGGTACTATTATTCTCATTTTCATTTTGCAGATAGAGAAATGAGGCACAAAGAGATTAGATAATCTGTCCAAGATTACACAAGTAAAGTGCCAAAACTGGGATTTAAATTCAGGTGGTCTGGCCCTCATCTATACTGGTCTCTTTAAATTCAGAACCTTAAGTTTGTTTCCAAACATTTTATTTCTCAAGTTCTCCACATCTACAAGATACTATTAAGTTAAATATTCATCTACCAAATTTAAAAGAAAGCAATTTTCAAAAATGATGGGCAGAGAGACATGCAGCAAATGAAGACTTTAAGACTTCACTGTTATAGACTTGGGCTTTCCAGATGGCTCGGTGGTCAAGAATCCTCCTGCCAATGCAGGAGACGTGGGTTCAATTCCTGAGTCAGGAAGATCCCCTGGAAGAGGAAATGGCAACCCACTCCAGTATCCTTGCTTGGAAAATCCCATGGACAGAGGAGCTTGGCGGGCAAAGAGTCGGACAGAACTGAGCACATGAACACATCATAGACTTAAGATCAATTATATTTCCTTTCCTTTTAGACTCTAACTACATTCTGATTTTGGAAAAGATGGTCAAATAAAACAGTTCAGTTACAGACACTGACCAGGATATGATCCACTCGGTCTCTTTTCTTTCTTCCAAATTTCATCATTTTCTGCCAATCTGTTTTGTGGTTTGGCTCCTTTTTAAGACTGAATAGCTTGAGTACTTCAGTTGCTATGAAGTTCTGTGAAAATAAGAGGAATGCATGAAACACAAACTCTTTGCGATTTAGTACTTATAAAGCAGTAAACAGATTTTTGCTAAGAATACAATGTTTATTAAAAAAAAGATCGCATTAATGCAAACTTCTTTCACTTACGGTTCCACTTAGCAATTTGAAAAGAAAAGCATTCCCAAATGCTCAGACTTTATTCACTTAAAGAATTTTTGTTTCTATACAACATACACACAAAAAAAGTAAAATCCACTGATGAATTTGCAAAAACAAAAATCACTTTAGAGTCCCTTCTACTCAAGAACCACCATTAATTTACTTCAAGCTGGCAAAACTGCAAAAGAAAGTGTAAAGTAAATCTCCGAATAAGGCTTTGGTTGGGATAGCTTATTTTGAAGCACCAAGATTCATGTTAAATTAAAAAAATACTAATCAACACTTCAGTTTGAGAGGAGGCATGGTAATTTTACTAACAGTATTTGAACTATCACCCTTTAAAAAAGCTTTACAAAACGCTCTAACAATATTTTTGTTGCTTTTTTTTTCTTAAATTCTTGCCTTATAGAAGGTATTCTTCAATGACCTGAGGATACAGACATACAAGATATGCATTTGTGATGCTGCTATTGCTGTTTAGTTGCTAAGTTGTGTCTGACTCCTTGTCATCCCATGGATTATAACCCGCCAGGCTCCTCTGTCCATGGGATTTCCCAGGCAAAGATGCTGAAGTGGGTTGCCATCTTTCCGACCCAGGGATTGAACCTGGGTTCTCCTGCATTGCAGGCAAATTCTTTATCACCGAGCCAGCTGGGAAGCCTCGCTATAGCAATATTAAAATTGGTAGGAAGCATCACTGTGTGTTATAATGATGTACATTATATGGTCTGATGAATGCTGGCATATATTATGTATCTTATTTCAACATGTATGTTCTTTGTTAGCAATAAAATAATATTACTTTCTATGGTTGTTCTATTAAAAAAAACAATGTCTCTCTCACTCTCACATTCACACACACACACACACACACACACACGCATTCAAGGATATATATCAACTGCTGGGGGCTGAAAGGAATGGAGTGAACCAGGGCTTTGAAAAACCCCCAGGTGGTTCTGATAAGTCATTTCTCAAAGTTGAATACTATTTTAAAGTTTTTCTTTTTTTAATCCATCAAGTCAATCTTTAAAAACTTCTTTTTCTCCTGCTTTAAGTTAAGCAAAGGTCACATTTTCTGTAAAAGACCAAATTGTAACTATTTCAGGCTTTGTGGACCACATGGTCCCTATTGCAGCTACTCAACTTCTTTGCTGGTAGTAAGAAAGCAGGGGTGTATAAGATGTAAATAACTAGGTGTGGTTATGGCAACTTTATTTTTAAAAACATGTGGTGGCCTGGATTTGGCCTGTGGGCCATAGTTTGCCTACCTCTGATGTAAGCTTATATCTCATAGATATCTGTTGGTATTTTGTCAGTATTAGTATTTTAAAAAGCTTTCTATAGTTAGCAATACTGTATTATATACTTCAAAGTTGCTAACATAGATCTGAAAAGTTCTCATCACAAGCAAAACAAATTTATAACTATGTGTGGTGATGGATATTAACCAGACATATTGTGGTGCTCTTTTTACAGTATATACAAAGATAAAATCATTACATTAAATACCTGAAACTAATATGTCAATTATATCTCAGGAAAAAAAAAGACCAAATTGTTTAGACAGTGCCTCCTTTCATGTTACATCCCAGATTAATGTGTATGCTCCTTTAATGTATTTTGATCGTCCAGATATACAACTGAATAATGTAAGAAAATACATAAGTAAAATAAGTAACTGGAGGCAGACTCTCTGGGGAAAAAATAGTTTCTATGATCAGATAAGTTTGGGAGACATAACTCTAGAGCCTGGCTACTCAAAATAATCCTAGAGTCAGCAACAACAGCATCACTTCAGAGCTTGCAGAAATGCAGAATTTCTGGTCCTACTCTAGGTCTACTCAGTAAGAAATCTGCATTTTTACCAAAATCCCCAGGTGACTCAGATGCACACTGACGTTTGAGAGGCACTGCAATGGGAATATAACCTTTGCTATATAGTTCAAGAACAGGTGAACAGGCAGAGATTTTCACCCATGTGATTTTAAAGTTTGTTTGTTGAGAGTCCCTGTAGCTTCAGGGCACTTAATCTTTTCAGGGGCTTCTTAGACAACAAGCAATATTTTTTATATATCACACTATCCTACATATTTCAAAACCACATAACCAATCTGAAACCTCCAAAATCAAAGATGGAAAGGTTATATCAATTATATTGTCTAGGGTTGGCATATTTGATATAAGTCTTCTGATACTTTTAGAGTATTATACCTATCTCTCAATCATTAAGAACTCACCTAAAGCTCATATGAATTCCAATAATTTACCTCCCTATTTGCTAATTTCTTAAAAGTATTATAAAATATATGTATATGAAATTACTGTTAAGTTTTATTTTGCAGAAAGTTGAGGGTTCAGAATTCCCTCTCACCCTCATTGTTCTTTGCTCACACACTGAATGAACAAATAATTACTGAATATCTACTATGGAACAGGTCTTGAGGGCAGAAGAGTGAATAATACAAAAGAGTACCTGCTTTAATGACATTTATAGACCTGTACAAAAAGAAGATCAAATAAAAAAAGGAGATACTTTGTAGTTTCCAATTTACCTTGATTTCATCAAGGTTATTTGGATTTTTCACTCGTCGGAAATAATTGGAGTTGATTCTACATGGCTTCATCCAGATAGGTTGATTCAAGTTGGGATCCTCAGCAAATATTTCCTCAAAAATCTCTTTTGTTAAGTCAAAAACCGCCTTGATAGAGAAAAAGAAACAAAATGAAATGGCTAAGATCCAAATTTCAGACAACAGTGAGAAATTTAAAAATTAGAATTATCCTTCCCTGTTACATACCTGCCTGTACACCCTTTTACTAGTACCTTCTATATCTAGACCCTTACTGGCACAGCCAAGCAGTTTTGCAGGAATACTGATGCTGTGAAGATCATGACCTAATTCTTTCCATTTCCAAAGTTCTTCTGCTGCATCATGTACAAGAATTTCTACTTCCTCTGCAGTATGTGGGACTGCCAGTAATGTCTCACATGGCTTTTCTGGAGCTCTTTTAGGTTCTGCCATTAAAGGTACAATGGTTTCTTCAGCCTTGTTTTTTTGGATCTTGTGAGAAGAGCTCAAACCAAAGTCTTCATCAAACCAGTCTTGATCATCTCCTAACACGCTCAGGAACTCCCGGCTGATCTCAAGTTCAGCAAGTCTCTTAGCAAGCTCTTCCTGCCCACTGGTACCAAATACTGGACTTTCCTACAGAAATGGAACCATTCAAACAGATCACCATTTAGTAAACTCAGGTTACTTAACAAGTTTGGGCTTTTTTTCTTTTTTTAAGACAAACTACATATATTATTTGTATATTTGCTATTTCTCTATAAACAAGCAAAATAAAAACAATGGCTACTGATGAACAATTTAAAAAAACTATTCTGTTTCCTGTAATTCTATTTACATAAGCCTTATTCAGTTTCTACAAAATGTGTATTGATTCGTTTTTTCCTTTTTGTATCACCATTACTCTGTTTCTGAAGAAATGTTTTACTTCTGGGATATGGAAATGAGATAAGATTTCTCACCTTTGGTGATCACCTGGTTCAAGTTACTCCAAAACATTACTGTTGTTCAACTGTCCATGGGCACCCTAAACAAGGTGATGGCCTGAGTATATGTCACAGTGGACACATTTCAGTTGTACCAGAGTCAACATCACAACTGGCAGTTTCTGCAAGGCAACTATGACTGAGTAGACATGTGAACAAACAATTTCATAGGCAAGAAAGAACCAGGTGGAGAAACCATGGAAATCTCCATGGAATAAATTTGATCAATGAATCTGGAAGGGAATCTTTAATCTGTGGACAGTATACAAGGGTTTTCAACCCAGCATAACCCTGCCTGTGTTTGTGACAACTCTATAGTGACCACTCATGACATAATAGAGGACAATTGTACTTCAGACAGAAAGAGCCACATGGCCTTTAAAAACTAATACAGGGATCTGTACTTAATAAACAACACATTACCAAAATACCTATTAGGAGTTACAGAATTAAAGTGTACCACAAAGGCAAGGTTAATTGACACTTTTTTTCTAAACAACATACTTACAGGTCTAGGGCACATATCTGGTGAGGAAATCTCCTCTTTCTCATCTTCCAATTCAGACCTTAAGAAGCAACCCGGAACACTTGGTGACTGTTCCTCAAGATTTTGGGATAGGCTTTGGGGTGGTACTTTCTTTTGATCCTCAACAACAAGCTCCTGATTGCTAAGCTGGATTTTTTCATTCTTAGCTTTTTTGATTTGTTGTAGTTGCTTGACTGTGTCCTTCACAAAGACTTGGAGCAAACTGTCTGTCAGTAAGTTGACTGTTTCTAGCTGTTTCTTTGACTTTTTCTCCTCACTTACAGATGACCTCAGCTGGGCTTCCAATTGGTTCTTCTCTCTTGCTAACAGGTCCAGAAGTGGGGTAGAAAGCTTTTCTGAAACTTCGGGATGTAAGTTCTCTTCCTTTTCAGTCAACTGTTGTTGCTTCTCTAATTCTTCAGAAAAGGTATTATCTAAAGTATCGTCTTCTACAACAGAAGAAACCTTTTCTGTGGCATCAGAAACAAGGTCTTTGTTTTTCTCTGAAGACATCAGTGAGGCCACTGAATTCTGCTGGTGAATATGGGCTTCGAGTACCCCAGAAATGTCCTGTATATTGTCTGTCTCTACTTTAAGGCTTCTATCAACTGAGGCTTCTGTGTCATGCATACTAGGTAGAGATTTCTCATAAAAATATTCAATTGTATCCTTTTCTCTGTCAGACTTGGGACCCTCTGTATCTTTTTCTTCTTGATTATAATATTGATATTGCTCATCAGAATAAGAGTCTTCATCTTCATTTATGTCTACATAGTCATCAAAGTTTTCTGGAATGTGAGATATTTTTTGAGGAGGAGCAAAAATCCCATGCTTCTCTTTGCACACAAAGTATACAATGCCATCATATGTTCCATTGTTATTTCCTTCAGGTTTATCCAACTCCACTCCAGCCCAAAACCCTTTGGCAAAACTAGTCACACCTTTGAACCGAAGGGTTCCTGGCTGAACATTGCCAATCAATACCCTATCACCAATGTGGAAATCAAGTAATTCATCTGCAAGAGAAGCTGAAGCCAAGGAAGGGGATTCAGTAACTCCCCGTTCATGCTCTACATCACTGCGCTCCTTATTTTTCATAAGCTCAGTGGGAGACTTGAGTTCTAACAGCCTTTCAGAGTGGACACTGCTATGAATAGAAAGGCTTTTCTCACTGAGGCACTCGCTGATTTCATCATCACTACCAAAGCTAGTGGCTCTGCTTCTAGAGATGCTTGTTGCCTGTAACTTCTCCCTGCAAGACTGAGAGTCTTTCCTGAGTGACAACAAAGATGCCGCCTCAAAGTTATCTTTGCACAATTCAGCTGAAATGTCTTTCTTGAAAGACGATACATCAAAATCTTCAGAGTATGATATCTCTTTAGATGCAAGTAGACGCTGTGACCAAGATGAGTCCCTGCTCTTTATATTCTTTTGTACATGAGTCTCTTTTTCTGATTGGATGTTTGGACTATGACTGATATCTTCATTTGACTGTCCCTCTTTTGTTTCTTTTTTATGGAGATTTTCAATGGCTAATCTAACTAAGTCTTTCTGAACATTTATAGAATCTAAAGGAAGATCTTTTCTTGAAAGAACTTCAGATGAATCTCCCTGTTCCAGATCTAGCTTCAGGAAGACATCAGCCTTCCTAGACTGTTTAGAATAGGCATCTTCAATTGCACTCTCCTCCAATTTTGCATATTCTACTTCTTGTATTTCTGATTTTTGACTAGACTCTTCTTCAGCCTTGGCACCTGATACATCCAGAATTCTATGAGAGGCATTTAATTCTTTGAGAAGAGATAATGAAGGGACATTTTCTAGAGAATCTCCAGATTCAGCTCTCGTCCTCCTTGATGATCTCAGAATAGGAGAGGTCTGAAAGTGCTCTTCTGTCCGACCATCCAATTCAGTCATTCTCTTTGCGTAGGCAGATGAAGATTTTTCTGATACTGATCTTTCAGAACCTGTCAATGCAGCATCTTAGAGGGGGGAAGAAGAAAAAAAAAATCACATCAAAATGATCTAATCACAACTTTCAATTTCTAAAACCAAAGTTTAAATAAAAACCAAATATTAGTGAGAAAAAGCTCTGGTCAGTAAATATGACCTGTTTTATAAGTTACCATATGTTATAAGTTTTTCCTTTATGAATATACACTGTACCAAAAATAAATAGAACACTTAAAAATAACTAAAAAAGTTACACTCAATATGCCAGCAAATTGGGAAAACTCAGCAGTGGCCACAGGACTGGAAAAGGTCAGTTTTCATTCTAATCCCAAAGAAAGGCAATGCCAAAGAATGTTCAAACTACTGCACAATTGCACTCATCTCACATGCTAGTAAAGTAATGCTCAAAATTCTCCAAGCAAGGCTTCAGCAATACATGAAACTGTGAACTTCCAGATGTTCAAGCTGGTTTTAGAAAAGGCAGAGGAACCAGAGATCAAATTGCCAACATCCTCTGGATCATCGAAAAAGCAAGAGAGTTCCAGAAAAACATCTATTTCTGCTTTATTGACTATGCCAAAGCCTTTGACTGTGTGGATCACAATAAACTGTGGAAAATTCTGAAAGAGATGGGAATACCAGACCATCTGACCTGCCTCTTGAGAAACCTATATGCAGGTCAGGAAGCAACAGTTAGAACTGGACNCCAGAAAAACATCTATTTCTGCTTTATTGACTATGCCAAAGCCTTTGACTCTGTGGATCACAATAAACGTGTCTCTAGGCATTGTGAAGTGGCCCCTGTGGGCAAAATTGCTCCTGGTTGTGAAACATGGTTGTAGAGGACGTTGCAAGATGTTTTGACAACAAATCTGAATTTCTTTGTGAGGAATTGCCTCTGTTCATCAAGATAAATCCATATGCCTATTCTCCCATCATAAAAACTGGCCTTACTGCCTGTGTGCTCACTCAGTCATGTCTGACTCTGTGTAACTCCATGGACTGTAGCCCGCCAGGCTCCTTTGTCCATGGGATTCTCCAGGCCAGAATACTGGAATGGGTTGCCATGCCCTCCTCCAGGGGATCTTCCTAATCTAGGGATCGAACCTGTGTCTCTTATCCCTCCTACATTGGCAGGCAGATTCTTTACCACTAGCACCATCTGGGAAGCCCAGGAACTCTGTGGCTTCTAGCCAGCTGTTTATTTGGCTCTCGAGTCTGAGTATGGATTGGACAGTTTTTATCTGAGCTGACTTGGTTTATTTCTGCTAGTCTCCATACTGCACCTGTGATCAGCTGGTGGTCTGACCCGGTCTCAGTGGCTTAGGATGTCTTCACTCACTTATCTGGCTGATGGCAAACCATCGGAAGGGACGGACATGCAGTGTGTATCTCATCTACAGGCTGAACCTGGGTCTCTTCCTATGCTAGGCTCAGGCGTGCAAATAATAAAGGGCAGGCCTCAAAGAACAAGGGCTTTCTAAGCATCTATCTGTGCCATATTGTGAGTACTTCACTGACCAAAGGAAATCATACGGCCTATCCAGGTGCAAGGGCTTGAGAAATAGACTGTGTTTCTTGATGGGAGGAATTATAGTATCACATTGCAAGGGATGCAAAAGGGAAGAATTAGTAGCCTCTTACACATTCTATCACAAGTTTATTTTTAAAAAATCATTCAGAGCTTGGAATTCGTTTTGAAGATCAGTTGGTTTGGCATGTGTTACTCTATTACCGCCAAACTTCTAATCGACAGGCTTTTAAGTGAATGTGGCAGCCATGTTTTGTCTGCTTTCTTTTACTACTTTGCCTTATCTGTTGTGAATTTGCTCACACACATTATGTGGTCTGGCATATGCTTGGCTATTAAATTAAAGGAGAATGTAGTACTGCCACAATCCCGATCATACCTACTATGTGGAGAATACCTTTTATATGAGTGATTTGTCTTGACCACTAAACCTGATTCTAAATTTCCACAATGCAAGATGAACTTTGATTTTATGTGATTCTGAATAAAATATTTTAATACTTTAGAGACAGTAGAATTATTTCCAATTTTCCATAAGGTCAGAGTTTTTGATGTAATCGCATAATATCAGTTTCTCCTAAAATGCAGCCTTGATGATAATCACAGATAAAGCAAGAGTAGTTTTATTCCCAGTGCTACACAAAAATGAATTAACCTGACAATATGAGTTTAGCACATTTGGGGATTGCAGTGTGTTATTGCTTGGTATATAATACTTGATGGGGCAGAACAATTTATTACAGCTTTAAAATAATTTAATAGTATCTTAATGAAAGTCAAATAAAACTTTTGCACAGTCCTTGAAATACTTCTGCTAAAAGAAACATAGTTTTAAACCCTCTGTTTCATATTCTGTCTCTGCCACAAGATGACAGATGTCTGGAGAAGGGAGTCCCTTAATATTGTGTCCTAAGCTAGAGAGTAAAGATCCTCAGTGTTTCCCTTAACTGATGTTTACCAAATAACAAAGCATTAACAACTTGGTTAGTGGTGAGATAAGTTTTGTCCTTGATTTTTCTTTTTATGGTAAATTCTGTAAGTTAGGCACCATAAATAGCATCTCTTATTAATTTATTCAGGAAACACTATTGAGTCCATATTGTGAACTCAGATGCTGTGAAAAGTCTAACAGATACCAATAGGAATAATGAATAGTCTTTGTAAACATAAAGCTCACATTATAGACGTGGTAATAAATATAATAATTAAAATCACTGTTAACACACGTATCATTGCTGAGCCACTGAACATAGGTCAATATGACTTAGTAAGCAAGTGTCTCCTGGGTGCTAGAACGTAAGTCCCATGAGTGTGAACTTGTTCTCCACTCCATCTCCAGAGACCAGGAGAGTCCTTGGCACAAAGTTGGCAGAGGGACAATATAGTTTGAATGAAGGATGCCAGGTCCTGAAGATATGTTATTACTATCAAGCAGCTAGATGGGCAAGAAGGAACATCCACACGCCAGCTTAGCAAAGAGTGATGACAGGTTTTCTCACTAGGAAAAAGACAAGAAATGTTGAAAGCTGTGATATCATTATCCACTGGTCATTGCTAAAACCAGTGCTCAAATTCTAGCCTTCCAACTCATTTTAAATAAGAACACAAAGTACAATAAATAGGCAAATTAGTCAGAAGAATTATACATCAAGGAATGGGGACATAGGAAGTCACCATTTGATCTGATCAATTTGTGAAAACTACATCTCCCCTAAAACAAAACAAAATAAAATTCAGTGTTACTCAACAATGATTTCTCACCAACCACAAATTACTTGTAGTTATTACTGGATTAGTCTGCAGATACACATGAAGACTGTATTTAAATGTGATTTTAAACTATTTCTATTGAGCATGATACCTGAGCATACTTTTGCCTGACCAGTTTCATGCCAGAGGAAGCTAATTCATGTTGTCACTTGTATAATAATTACTGCATTTACAAGACAGTTTGAGACTCAATCTGGTACTATTTTCTTTTTAGTGTGCAACAATAGTGTAATTTAACTACTCATTATATATGGCTGTTAGAGGAAGTATGGAAACATTTTGGGATAAAAATTTTCAAAATCCAGTGACTCAGTGTCTCTATTAAGGCGACTTTAAAATCTTACAAGTGTTCATGCCAACATCTGTCTAACCCAGGAAGCAAGTCTGTTCTGGTGAGAGAGCCATGGGCATGAATGTGAGCAGTCTGCTGTGGGATTCTTTCTTGAATTATTGTTCTAGTGATGCCGAGCTTGCTGAGATAAAGTACCTTTGGGACTAAGACAGAAAACAGATGTTGTGACATCCTATCCTTTTAGATTTTGGAGGCCATTATTTGCCTGAGTTGGCACAATTGTTGTTGGTAAATTGAGAGTATTTATCTAGAATTTAAGTCACAAATCTGCTCAGTGATTCATACAGGAAAAATTCCCAGAGACTCAGGGAGTAGTGTGGGACAGCTGGATTTAAAAATGTCAGCAGCTGTTCAAAATGCCTGACTTTAGCACAGCATAAGTCCAGAAACTGGCTGGCATGAAAGGTAACAGGAATTATCCAGAAAACATCAACAGTGATTGACAGCTAGAATTCATTTTTTGAGACCTACTTTTTTTCCTTTTGAGAAGTGGTACATCTTTTGGGGGCTTTCCCAGGGTGGCTTAATGGTAAAGCATCCACCTGCCAATGGAGGAAACATGGGTTCAAGCCTTGTGTCAGGAAGATCCCATTCAGTAGGAAATGGCAACCCACTCCAGTACTCTTGCCTGGAGAATCCCAAGGACAGGGGAGCCTGGCGGGCTGCAGTCCATAGGGTCACAAAGAGTCCGGCATGACTGGGCACACGTGCACACACATACATCTTTTCAACAACAGAAGTAACTATGCCACAGATAGTCAGAATGCTGAAGCAGAGACCTAACTGACGCTTCAGTCATTAATCCTTTGATAAAAGCTTGAATAGCAGGTCAGAAACCCAGGGCTGTTGACCTTTGAGTAATATGGATTTGAACTGTACGAGTCCACTTATACACAGATTTTTTTCAAGAATATGCTAGAAAATGGTGTGTGTGGGGGGGAGATTTTTGACAATTTGAAAAACTTCACAGATGAACCACAGAAATTGTAATTTTTTCATTTACAGTTCCCTCATAATTGAGAAATTGTGTATCAACCTGTCATCACCGATTGTTTTTAACACAACAATGTTCCCAGCACTGTGTTATGATTACGGCAGTGACACTAGAATTCTGTGACATTCATTCATTAGTCCTTAGGCGAAGCTGTGTGTGTCTGTGCACGCTCCGTCACTAAGTAGAGTTTGACTGTGACCCCGTGGGCTGTAGCCCACCAGGCTCCGCTGTCCGTGGGATTCCCCAAGCAGGAATACTGAAGTGGGTTGCCACGCCCTGCTCCAGGGGAATCTTCCTGACCCAGGGATTGAGCCTATGTCTCCTGCATCTCCTGCACTGGCGAGCGGATTCTTTACCACTTGAGACAACAGGAAGCCTCCATAGGCTAGGCTACCTGAGGCCACTGTCTCAGTTACACTGGTGATCACGAAACAATCATACTGTGACTTCTTCCCTAGCAATTATCATTATACCCGTAAACAAGTGTGAGTTTCTTTTTCACACTGTCTTTTCACTTTTGATGTCTAGTGTTACAATACATGTGACATCTACAGTGTTTTCAGTCATACATAAATTTTGATGTAGGTACTGATGGACTACTCATCTTGTAAACAGATGACATTCTCTCACAGTACAGTACTTATACCTGTATTTTTCTTCCTTGTGGTTTTGTTAATAGTATTTCCTTTTCTCTAGCTTATGTTATTATAAGAATTCAGTAAATAACATGCATGCACTTGTGTGTGTGTGTGAATGTGTGTGTGCATGTGTGTGTGCATCTGTCTGTGCGTGTGTGTGCGCGCTCAGTCATGTCCGAGTCTTTATGACCCCAAGGCTGTAACCTACCAGGCTCCTGTGTCCATGGTTTTCCCCAGGCAAGAACACTGGAGTGGGTTGTCATTTCCTCCTCCAGGGGATCTTCCTGACCCAGGGATTGAAACCATATCTCCTGTATCTCCAGCATTGCAGGGAGAGTCTGTTACCACCGAGTCATCGGAGAAGCCTGATATATAATACACATGACATACAAAACATGCAGCTACTATGTTATCAGTAAGGCTACTGGCCAACTGGAGGCCATTGGTAGTGAAGTTTTGGGTGAGATAAAAGTTATATCCAGTTTTTTGATTGTGCTGGAGTCATGGTCCCTAATCCTTGAATGTTTCAAGGGCCAACTCTATTAATAAAAGTTCAAAAGGAAACCCAGGGTCCAAGGAATCCATGATCCAAATGATTAAAAGATAGCAACTATCAGTTCAGTTCAGTTAAGTCGCTCAGCCGTGTCTGACTCTTTGCGACCCCATGAATCGCAGCACGCCAGGCCTTCCTGTTCATCACCATCTCC
>SJYV01030026.1:0-26044 GCA_006410875.1 Neotragus pygmaeus
ATAAAGGTGGTGTCATCTGCATATCTGAGGTTATTGATATTTCTCCCGGCAATCTTGATTCCAGCTTGATTTCAACATATGACAAATATAATTCAAGATACTGTAAAAAGGAGAGCAGCCAAAACGACAGAGTAGAAGGACCCTAAGCTCATCTCCTTTCAGGAGCACACCAAAATCACAACTGCAGAACAACCATTAATGACAAAAACAGGAACCCGCCAGAAAAGATCCTCTACAACTAAAGACATAAAGAAGGAACCACAACAAGACAAGTAGGAGGGATGGGCCTGCAATATAATTAAATCCCATACCCTCCCACCCCTGGGTGGGGGGGGGACACACAAGCTGGAGAATAAAGAGGTTCTCCCGCAAAAGTGAGAATTCTGAGTCCCGTATCAGACAGCTCATCCCAAGGGCTCAGCACCAGGAAAGGGAGCTCCTAGAGCAGACAGCTTTGAAGGCCAGCAGGGCTTGACTGCAGGAGCTCCACAGAATTAGAGGAAATTAACACTTCACTCGTAAAATATCTCATGCACCAGAACCAAGAGCAAAAGCAGTAAATTGATAGAAGCCTGGACCAGACCTACCTCCTGGTCTTGGAGGGTCCCCTGGAGAGGCAGGAGAGCCAGCTGTGGCTCATCCTAGGGACACAGACACTGGTAGCAAACATACCAGGGAGAATGCATCTGAGTGAGCTCTCCTGGAGGCTGACACCTTGGCACCAAGACATGGCCCCACCCAACAGCCTTTAGTTCCAGTGCCAAACAAACTGGGCAGGCACACAGTCTCACCCATCATCAGACAGGCTGCCCAAGACTTCCTAAGCCCACAGCTGCCTCGAGACATACCCCTCGACATGGCCCTACCCATCTGAAGGCCAAGACCCAGCTCCACCAGTGAGCAGGCACCAGCCCCTCCTGCCAGGAAGCCTGCACAAGACCAGCTTCGCTCACCAGCGGGCAGACACTAGAGCCAAGAAAACTACAGCTCAGCAGCCTGCAGACCAAATCCATAAACTGAAGCCAGACAATAGCCTGAAACCAGATGGTGCCTGGTGCTTGGGTGACACTGCTAGGGACGTGCACTGCTAGGACGCTTAGGACATCTCCCACAGAGGGTCACCTTTCCAAGGTCGAGAAACCTACCACACAGGTTACAAGCCTATTACACACCTATTACATACACACGTATGTAATAACTAGCCTGTTACATACATAAAAATACAAAACAATTTAGACAAAATGAGGCAACATAGGAATATGTTTCAGATAAAGGAACAAGAGAAAAATCCAAAGAACTAAGGGACCATCTACCAGAGAAAGAGTTCAGAGTAATGATCATAAAGATGATCAAAAAACTCAGGAGGTTCTGTCAGTGATGCTATCTAACCATCTCACCTTATCCTTTTGCCTTCAATCTTTCCCAGCACCTGGGTCTTTTCCAGAGAGTGAGAGTAATGATTCTAAATGAAGAAACAGAAGACATTTCAAAAAAGATCAACAGAAAAAAAAAGACCAACAGAAACTTCCCTGGTGGTCCAGTGGTTAAGAATCCACCTGTCAACACAGGGGACAGAGGTTCAATACTTGGCCTGGGAAAATCCCAGATGCCTTGGAGCAACTAAGCCATGCACCACAACTACTGAGCCTACACTCTGCAACAAGAGAAGACACTGCAATGAAAACTCCACATCACGATGAAGAGTAGCCCCCACCTGCCACACCTACAGAAAGCCCCTGCACAGCAACTAAGATCCAGCGCAGCCAAATATAAATAAGTAATTAAAATTTTTTTTAAAGGCCAACAATTCAACACAAACATCTGCTTTATTTTTGGGCAAAAGACTTGAATAGACATTTCTCCTCAGAAGATATATAAATGAACAATAAGCACATGCAAAGATGCTCAGCATCATTAATCACTAGGTTAAGTGCAAACTGAAACCACAATGATATTAGCACTTCACATCTCTTACGATGGCTGTGCTGTCCTCAGTCACTTCAGATGTGTCTGACTCTGCAATCCCATGGACTGTAGCTGACCAGGCTCCTCTCTCTATGGGATTTTCCAGGTAAGAATGCTAGAGTGGGTTGCCATTTCCTTCTCCAGGGGATCTTCCTAACCCAGGGACTGAACCTTGATCGCCTGCACTGCCAGGATTCTTTACCATTGAGCTACCAGGGAAGCTGCCATTATCATATTACACTGAACTAATTCTTAATCTAATGTACCTAATCCAAATTACCAGGCAGGGTGTTTTTCCTTGGTTTAGCAGGAACACATTTTTTTTTCTTTTTAATATTCTATAGATGATTTTGATACATACTTCTAGTTAAGCAGAGGAAGCAAAGGAGGAAAAGGCAGGAAAGGAAGGAGGCAATATAATAAAACAAATGAGATATAACATTAACAACCTGGGATGGACTTCCCTGGTGGCTCAGTGGTAAAGAATCTGCCTGCCAATGCAGAAGACACAGGTTTGAGCCCTGATCCAGGAAGATCCCACATGCGTGGAGCAGCTAAGCCCGTGTGCCACAACTAATGAGCCTGTGCTCTAGAGCCCTGGAGCCGCACTCCTGAACCTCCATGTCATAACCACTGAAGCCTGTGTGCCCTAGAGCCCGTGTTCCACAATAAGAGAAACCACCTCAATGAGAAGCCCGAGTACCACAACTGGAGAAAGGCCTGAGCAGCAGTGAAGATCCAGCACAAGCAAAAATAAATAATTTTTTTTAAAAAACAGAAAACTTTAACAAGAAGGGAAGCAGGGCAAAGAATAAAAGAGTTCTTCATTTTTTCTTGTAATTATTCTATAATCATAACTTTCAAAATAAAGTTATAAAAAGAACAAAAACATATATACCAGAATTACACAATTCTATTTTAAGATGCCATTATTTCTAAACACTGGTTCTAAAAATTCTAATAGGAAATCATGCCTATAAATTAGTCAAAACTGTCCCATTATCACCAGGGAGTATTCATCATGAGAGATTAGAGACTGGATGTGTTTAATCAGTTACTGAAACTTGCTAACACTCGAGTGTCAACTAATTCATAACAATCTCACCACAAAGGTACAGAAAAACATTCATTGAGTTGCTATGCCTCCCCTCATCCCTTCTTGAGTTTGCACTTAAAATATTCTTAGTTTTTAAACTATAAAAAGTTCCTGGGTGATTTTGAAGATAAATTTAAAATTCCATGTTCTAAAACTTAATGACTCTTCTCTCCTCACTAACCTTCCTACCCAATTTCCCATCAAACCAAGGAGAAGAGAAAAACAAGCTTCACCTTTCACTTCACTTTCTCCTTTCTCCCCTTTAAATTTCTCCAATCTCTCTAAATCTTGAAAAACAGAAAAAGACTAATGATTTTTAAAGTCATTTATGTGCAACACATAGTGGTAGAAGATTTGTATACATTATCCTGTTTAACAATCAAGCCACCCACACAACCAGTATTATCCTCATTTTATAATGAGTAAATAAGCAAGTTCAAACAATTCACACAATTAATAAACCAGAATTCTGACTGAAACCTGTCTAGCTCCAAAATCCCTGTGCTTTTTATATCATAGTGTATTGCATCATACTTGTCTCATTTTAAGCTCTCCTTTTAGAATAAAATTTCTATGAGGTACAGAACCTTAGCAGACAGCCTGCCATCAAGATCCATTTTCACAATAATAAAACCTTGGACAGAAGTTTCTCAGTCATAGATTAAGAGTTTTTTCCCTCTCCTGCAGACCCCCAAATTACTTTTAATTTCACTTATTTATTTAGACATGTGTGGTCAGTTGTTCAGTCGTGTCCAACTCTGTGTGACCCCACAGGCTCCTCTGTACATGGGATTCTCCAGGTAAGAACACTGGCGTGGGTTGCCATTTCCTTCCCCAGGGGATCCTCCTGACCCAGGGATCAAATCCACATCTCCTGCATTGGCAGGCGGATTCTTTACCACTGAGCCACTTGGGAAGCCCTATTTAGACATTTAAAAAAAAAAAAAAACAATATTATTGCTCGCTTCCCTGTAGAAGCTTCTTCCATGAGCACGGTACAATCTAGTTTAAATTTCTCGGATCCACTGCTGTGTTGGAGGGTGGGCAGTGGTACCCAAGATCACTCCCAGGTTCAATGATGCACCAGGATGACTCAGCACACAGTTGTGCTTATAGTAATGATTTATTGAAGTGAATGGATACAGAGCTAAATCAACAAAGGGAAAAGTCAGATGGAGTGAAGGCTGCAGGAAACCAGGGACAAATTTCCAAGAGTCTTCTCCCAGGGGAGTCACAAAAGACACACGCTTTCTCCAGTCATGAGTTTTAACAATATGTGAAAATACTGTCCACAAAGTAATAAGCTCCTTGCTGCTCAGTCGCTTCAGTCATGTCCGACTGTGTGACCCCAGAGACGGCAGCCCACCAGGCTCCTCCGTCCCTGGGATTCTCCAGGCAAGAACACTGGAGTGGGTTGCCATTTCCTTCTCCAGTGCATGAAAGTGAAAAGTCACAGTGAAGTCGCTCAGTCGTGTCCGACTCTTAGCGACCCCGCAGACTGCAGCCTACTAGACTCCTCCGTCCATGGGATTTTCCAGGCAAGAGTACTGGAATGGGGTGCCATTGCCTTCTCCCAATAAGCTCCTTAGAGGTTCAGTATCCAAAGTTTTTCTTAGGATTGGTCACGTAGACACCGTCTACCTACTTCATAGGACTCCCAAAAGGAAAGTAGGTGTTTAGCATAAACCACATTGTTTGTGCTAACAGTTCAGACAGTGAACTACTCTTCACAGTTCTGGGAATGGTGGAAATAAACCCTCTCAAAATCCAAGTTACCAGACGCCAGTCAACAGCCAACCTTGTAAGCAGGGGGTTCTAAGGATTATCATCTCAAGTCAGCTATGTTCAGCTTTTTCTGTACCACTTAGACGTTCTCTTTAGAAACAATGTTTTGCTGTTTTGTTTTTGGCGATCCCTGCTTTCTATCCAAATATGTCCCCATTTTCTATCATTTTAATTAAAATTTCCTTTCCTGAGATTTATATTTTTTAATAACTTATCAGCTACCTATGCCCAACTTTTAAAATTCTTTCACAAGCCACAAGTATACTAGATACACAATGTTATGATTAAATTCTGTATCTATCCTAAAGGAGAATATTTGTGAGAAAAAAATCCTTTTAAGACTTAAAGACAGTTAAATCTTAGCACATTGGGATAAAATTATTCGATACAATTTGATATTGTTGACTGTTTATATGCAACAGACCCAGAATACTTTAAAAAGGAAAGAAAAAAGGAAGCCTCGGTTCCATTACATTTTTATACATTGCTATGTATAGTAACAAATTAGCTGCAAATTAGCTGTTAACCCTGTAGGAGTGCTCCATTGCCTTCTCCATTCTTTTATAAATCATCACCTAAAAACTAGACAGTAAACCCACGCTTCCTTCTTCTTGAAAGAAGTTAAAAAACTCATGACATTTTAACGGGAATAGAACATAACCTTGCTGTCCTCCTCCACATTTTTATTTTCGAGCCAGTTCCTCAGACTAAGTATGTGCTATTTAAAGTAAAATTAAGACCATAGGAATATCTTACTTCAGCTTAAAAAGGGGAAAGGTTTTTAAATACACATATAGAAAGTTACACTTTCTTAGTTTTGGTTTAATGAGCAAATTAAGCAACGCTGGACTGTAAGTGATTTAGTGACTGATCTGTATACTGATCAGTACCCTGAAACAGTTGCTGAAATGCCTTCTGCTTTTTTCTCTAGTCTCTCCCATTAATGTTTCCTGGCCTTAAATATACTTAATATGAGCTCCAAAGAATACAAAACAGGGCTTCAGTGAAGAACCTATCTAAAGAAACAGGAATAATAAAAATTTAAGACAAAAGCATGAAAGTTAAATAAAAGCATTAAAGTTAAAAGAGAAGTTCTAGAAAGAGAAACAAATTTACAAGTTTTGAAATACATAAAGTAAAAAAATAATTAACAAAAAAACTTCATGAATGTTTTATACAGTTTTCCTGGTGGCTCAGTGGTACAGAATCTGCCTGCCAATGCAGGAAACCCAGGTTCTATCCCTAGGTCGGGAAGATTCACTGGAGAAGGAAACGGCAACCCACTCCTATATTCTCGGCTGGGAAATCCCATGGACAGAAAAGCCTGGTGGACTACAGTTCATGGGGTCACAAAAGAGTCAGACACAACTGAGTGACTAAACACACACGTTTTATATTCTTTTTAGTTAACAACACAAACTATGAAAACAAAGTTTAAAAGAATACACACCAGAACAGGAAGGTGGGTTTGGGGTTTGTTTTACTTTTTGCTCATGTTCTTTCTTTTCTATAATGAAATATGCCACTTTTACAGTAAAAAAAAACAAGCTAATTTTTTTCCTTTCCCCTTAGAGAAATGAAGGGAATGAGTAGTAAATATATGGCTTTTCACCCCCTTTTCTAGTTTAAAGATGAAGCAAGATCTCTGTAATAAATGAACATTTTATACTTGTACAAATAACAGAGGGAACTGTCTTAGATCATTCTTCACTTTCATTATCTTCCCCAAAATTATCCTCAAAGTAAACTTTTTTCCTTTCTGTATTCATTGCAAATAACAACAACAACAAAAACTACACTCATATTATTGTTAAAAAGCTCTAACACCAAAGTCCATGCATTAAGAGAGACAGCTTGGTACACTGGAAAGCACAGTGGGCTAGAATAAGTCTTACATTACAGTCCAGCTCTGGCTGTGTCACTTAAACATTATTTAATTAATGTAAATAGAATGTAAGAGGATTATTTTGTGGTAGGTTTTCTTTAAGATATTTCTCTTTACACAGTATCTGCTAACTGTAAAAAATTTTGTCAAATAATGCTTCCCTGGTGGCTCAGAGGTTAAAGCGTCTGCCTCCAATGAGGGAGACCCGGGTTCAATCCCTGGATTGGGAAGATCCCCTGGAGAAGGAAATGGCAATCCACTCCAGTATTCTTGCCTGGAGAATCCGATGGACAGAGAAGCCTAGTAGGTTACAGTCGACGGGGTCACAAAGAGTCGGACACGACTGAGCAACTTCACCTCAGCGATATAGAGTTGAAAGTGGAAGTTCTTTTTACATCTCCATTCCCACAGCCAAAGAGCCTGAGAAGATACTAAGATGCTTTTCTAACAGACCAGCTGATAACATCTTTTATTCACACCTCTCTGGACTAAAGGAAACTCCCCTGAATCTGACTAACAAACTCGGAGATTAAAGATTTTGGGCTCAGCATAGTTACTTGATAGAATTTGGGTCTTCTCTCTAAAGGAAAGGCTTAGTGTGTTGCATTATATTCTTGCCTAGGAAATCCCACGGACAGAGGAGCTTGGCGGGCTACAGTCCATGGGGTTGCAAAAGAGTCGGACATGACTTAGCGACTAAACAACAAAAAGTGCATTGCACATAACACAAAGAATGACCGAATACTTAGCAACCAACAGAGCAAACTAAGGTAGTTAATTATTGCTCTCCATCTTCCCAGGCACATAGCAAAACTGTACCTTCCTCATCCCCCTGGCATGATGTGATAACAAATGACTTGCTCTGGTCAATGAACTATAAGAAATAATGTATGCCTCTTCCAGTTTTTAAAGTTTCCACTAGCACTTGATTCAGCAATCTCTCCTTCCCTCTGCAATGCAACCGCCAGCATTCTAGAATGATGGTGTAAAACTGTCAGCCTGGGTCTCTGGGTGACAAAAGTGAAGTCGTTCAGTCGTGTCCAACTCTTTGCGACCCCATAGACTGTAGCCTACCAGGCTCCTCCGTCCATGGGATTTTCGGTGTGGGTTGCCATTTCCTTCTCCAGAGGATCTTCCCAACCCAGGAATCAAACCCAGGTCTCCTGCATTGCAGGCAGATGCTTTACTGTCTGAGCCACCAGGGAAGCTCCAAACAGGCAGAATCCCTCTCCCACCTCTGCCAAGACCCCCCTCCCCCAATACACACAGTGATCTTCACTGAACAGGTAGTGTTAATCCCCTAAGACTGGGGTGGGGAAGAGCTATTGTTACTAATCCATAACCTATTCTATCCTAACTAGACAAACCAACTGACTCTAAAGCTAATACAAATAATAATAATAATAATAAGCAAGGAGGAATAGCCAGTAATATTCTGCAAACACAGAGAAATGAACTAGCCAGACTGGATGATAGAAACAATAAAGAGCTAATACTTACATAGCACTAATAACATGCCAAACATTATTCCTAAGCACTTTGCTTATATATCTATAAGCACTTTATTAACTCATTTATTCTTTGTAACAACCTTATTATATAGGTATTATCATCTCCATTTTACAAATAAGGACACTGAATTACAGGGATATTCAATTAAATAACTTGCCCAAGATCACACAGCTCAGGAAGTAAAGGTTTAAAGCAAGGCAGTTTAGCACAGAAGTCTATATATTATTAACCGCCATACTATAATGCACATCCTAAAAACATAAAAATTAAAACAGTGTGATACTGACACATAATTAGGCAAATCAGAAAGAACAGAAAATCCAGAAACAAAATCAAATGCACACAGAATTTTAGTATACAAAGAGGTAAAGACAGTTATTCAACAAGTGGCTATTCTGAAATCCCTATATCCTGTCAGCAATTCCAATTCAAGGCTTTTATTCTATAGCTATTCCTAGCATATATTTAAAATGATACATATTTTTCACTACAGTACCGTTTGAAAACAAATAAGTCATCCATACAATGAAAAGCCATGCATTAAAAAAAAAAAAGCAAGTTCTTTATTAACATGGAAGAATCTCTAATACAAATTAAGCAGGAGGGGTAGGAGTGAGATGCAAAACAGTCTACACAATATGATTTCATTGGTCTTAAAGAAAAAAAGGACTGGGGGGATACACATGCATGCATGCATGCACACGCGCACACACACACACAGACACACACACACACACACACACCCCTCTGAAAGTATACACAAGAAACTGGTGGTTTGGATTGCCAAAATCTGACTGGCCAAGGAAAACATGGTCGCAGAAACACTTCTGCACCATTTGATTTTTTAACTACACAAAGGTACTGACCATTCAATAAATAAATAAATGACTTAAATTTTACAAGAGAAAAGGACGGAGCCATTTAGCAGCAGGGATAAATGCCAAAAGAATATACTGAGAGCTGTCATGATGAAGAGGCTGAGCAGCCATTACACTCCATATACCACAAGCTGAAACAGAGAAAGCCAGCTGGAAGAAAGAAAAACCGAACAGATGTACAGAGCAAAAAAAAAAGTTGTCAAAACCTTACAACCCCTAAAAGAGAAAGATGGAGTATGCAGTCTTGATTTCTAATAGTTTACTAGCTCCAGTTTCCATTAGGCCCAGATCTACAACGATTCCCATGAATGGAGTGTCATGATCCCCAGAGTACCCACATGAAACACATACTTCCACTGGCGTTCACTCCACTGCTTCACCATTTCTTTTTTTTTTCTTAAAGCCCCTACAACTATTCTATTCATATGAATGAGAAGGCATTTCAGGATACTTTCGAAGTGCCCTCTGTGAAAGAGGAAAGAGACTGATCTAACTGAAGAGTTAGAAATATCCAATCAGAATGCTGATAACTGTACCAAAATAAAACTATACATTATACTTACCTATATATTCAGAAGCACCGAAATCTGGGAATTACACTTAGACACAAAAGAAACCTAAATACAATATACTGCTTGGTCTTAAGGTATCAAAATTATCTCAGTCTTAACATTACCATAATTGTTAAGTACATTAACCAACAAACATGTTAGAAAGGCAACTTTAAAAAAACATACTACGCTATGCTTAGTCACTCAGTCGTGTTCAACTCTTTGTAACTCCATGGACTGTAGCCTGCCAGGCTCCTCTGTCCATGGGGATTCTTCAGGCAAGAATATGGAGTGGGTTGCCACACCCTCCTCCAGAGATCTTCCCAGCCTAGGGATCAAATTCAAGTCTCCTGCATTGCAGGCAGATTCTTTACCATCTGAGCCACCAGGGAAACCCAATTTTTGAGGACTTAAGATTTATCACGTACCCTCTGGGCATTTTATTTATAATAATTATTTAATTCTCATAACTCTATGAGACAGGGACTATTTCACATGACTATTTTACAGATGAGGAAACAGATACATATTAAAAATTCAGAACCCTAAGAGACCTTAGAAACTACGTATTACCCCAGCAAGCTATTTATTTTCCACTCACGTCAAAATATTGGTATGTTAAATCATAAATTTAATCCAGGATTTAAACCTACATAGTCTAACACCAGCAACCACAATATTAACAGCATACTTATAAATGGCACTGACTGCTGTTATAATCGAAAGCACTCAACTAGAAAATCCAAAAGCTTCAAGAATTACAAAGTGTGAAAACTGTTTATATCAAATGAGGGAGCAAAAAAAGTCATTCCTGGTAGGATAAACAATAAACTCTTAAATATGATTTCTTTTAAAAAAACTATTTTCCTGTTAACATTAATTATCTAGCTCTCTTTTATCAGTATTTCTTTTAAACTCAATTCTATAAAACACCTAAGGAGACACAAACAAGTACACGAAGACTAATCTCAAAATAAACAAAATGGTAATATGTATTAATCCTTAATAAAGTAAACTATACATGTTATATTATATCTATTTTATTATCATGAAAGCTCTGTGAAGACAGAGGAGCATCAGTGTAAGAGTATTTTCCCCTAGGTGCAGCAGAAACTTGAGAAAAACCACAAAAGTTAAGTCAGGCTCTGCTTCCTATCAGTTATGTGGCCTTAAGGTAAGTAAGATACTTACTCCCTCTCAGCTAAATGCCTTCATATGTAAAACCAGGAAATATGTATAGCTTCCAAGGTTGTGTTGAGGATTAAATGATATCATAGAATAAAGGGTCTGGGACACAAGCACCCAATCCTTTCCCAATGCTATTATGTTACTATTAAAGCACAATGGTTAGGAGAATAACATTAAGAGTTAGACATGTCTTACTATGAGACCCGTTTTCATTATTTGCCAAGGACTAATGAGATAACATCTGAAGCGTGAAGTTTGGCACATAAATACTGAATATTATTACATAAATAATACTACCAAAAGCAAAGATTAACTAGAAACCAAACCTAGAAAGATAATAAAAACTAGACCCTAATATTTTGTGCTCTTCTACTAAGCTACCTAAGCATTAGTTTATCTACCTGTAAATTAGATACATCAGAATACTGAGAATTCCCTGGCAGTCCAGTGGTTAGAACTCCAAGTTTAAATCCCTGATAAGGGAACTAAGATCATTCAAGCCGTCCAGCGTCCGCTCCCAAAAAAAAAAAAGTATATTCTACCTATGCCTGTCTGGCTACCAAATTCATAAATTTTATCTTAAAACAACCAACACCCTCACAGATATATACATTCACCCTCAAGGAAAACAAACAAATCAGCAGGAGATTGAGAAATTTAGAGATTCAGAGTAACGACCAAAACAGCAAGTTCTACAGTGCCAGTTTAAGATTTTAGTAAGAAACATATTAATAGTAAATACTTTAAATGAGAAAAAAATATTTTAAAAAGAAACACCTAAAATAATGAAAAACAGTGTTAAATTCATAGTTGCTACAAAAAACTGGAAATACTTTTCAGACATTTTGAGGACCTGTCTAATTCACAAGGCTTTTCTGAAACATCCTTCTCACACAGTGGTAGGCCCAGAGCAGTCAAATTACACTCTAGATCAGAGTTCTCAATCAGGGGTGATTTTACCTCCAAGGGAATTTTGGCAATATCTAGAGACACTTTTTGGTTGTTACAGTTAGATGGCGAGTGCTACTGGCATTTAGCTGATAGGGCCAAAGACATTGCTAAATTCAATGCACAGGACAACGTCTACAAAGGATCATTCAGCCTAAAATGTCAATGTTACAGAGGTGATCTGACCACCAATCACAGCGATGATTCCAATTCTGAGAATTTGCAACTAAGACTAAGAAGTCTTAGTTTAATATGGACCATCCTTTTGACCAGAAAAGATTATAAAAAAAAAAAAAAGGAAATCGTGGTATGAATTAAATCTAAGAAATACTAAAGTGAACAAACAGAAGACAAAACAAGAGACAGAATAAATAAATACTGCCTGAGATTTTAGCAGCCTTCCACTTCCTGTTTCTGGGCCAGCCTAACTACATTCCTGTCCTTGAGTCTCCACTATCTCCACACAAATTTTCTGTGTATTACATAATCTGCAGTTGGTTTTTCCCACTTGTAACCAAGAGTCCTACTCACACATCATTACCCACAGAAAACTGCTAAGGGAAAAGAAGTAACTACAGAGAGTATGTTATACCTATAGTTCAACACAAGTAAATCAAAAGTAAATTTGATGAAACTTTATAATAGTAAAAAAAAAAATGGTGAGGTATTAAAAAAGATCAATAAGAACTTATCTATAAATATAAGGAAAACAGGGAAAATAGGGCAAATAATGTGGAAACCAGGGAAGAGTCAAAATTTCCTAAACTAGGACAACCAAAAACCACAGACACGTGGTGCATTACATAAAAATTGAGAAATAATCATTTAAGACAGACTTCTCGAGCAACTATGTATCAAGCTCTTAATCTTTAGGAGCAAGAATTTTATAGAACTCAATAGCATAAAAACAGTTCAATTAAAAGATGGGCAGAGGCCTTCCCTGGTGGCACAGAGGATGAGAATCCACCTGCCAATGCAGGGAACACGGGCTCAATCTCTCATCCAGAAGATTCTACATGCCTCAGAGCAACTAAGCCCCTGTGCCTGTGTGCCTTAACTAATGACAATGAGCCCGAGCGCTGCAGCTACTGAAGCTGGTCTGTGCTCCGCAACAAGAGAAGCCACCTCAGTGAGAAGCCTGTGTACCACAACCAGAGGGTGGCACCTACTCTCTGCACCCAGAGAAAGCTCACACGCAATAACATGCATGCAGCACAACCAAAAAGAGTAAGAAAGTAAAAAAAATGAAAACGGGCAGGGAATTCCCTGGTGGTCCCAGTGGTTAGGCTTTGCACTTCACTGATGAGAGCATGGGTTCAATCCCTGGAACTAAGATCCCACAAGCTGCACCATGAGGCCAAAAAAGAAAGAAAAATAAATAAATTTAAAATGGGCAGAGAATCTGAATACACACTTTTTCAAAGGAGACATACAAGTGGCCAATAGGTATATGAAAAGGTGCTCAACATCACTGTCACCAGGGAAATCCAAATCAAAACCACAAAGAGCTATCACACCATTCTGGTTAGAATGGCTATCATTTAACCAAGGGGGAAAAAAAGCCACCAAAAAAAGCTCAAGAGACTGAGCAAGGACTGGCAAGAATGTGGAGAAAAAGGAGCTGTTCTGCACTGTTAGTGGGAATGTAAACTGGTGCAACCACCACAGAAAACAGTATAGAGGTTCCTCAAAAAACTAAAAACAGAAGTCCCATATGAGCCAATGACCTGACTTCTGAGTTTATATCCAAAGGAACTGAGAACAAGATTTTGAAGGTACATCTGCACTCCCATGTTCACCATGCATTAGTCACAAGAACCAAGACAGAATACAACCTAAGTGTCCATCAAGAGATGAATGGATAAATACGTATGTATATATATTCACACAACAGAATACTTCAGCCATGAGAAAGAAGGAAACCTTGCCATTAGCAACAACTTGGATGAATTTTGAGGGCATTATATTCAGTGAAATAAGTCCGAACAGAAAAGGCAAATATTACATGATATCACTTATATGTGGAAATCTAAAAAAGCTGCACTCAGAGATGCAAGAAAGAAAAGTGATGGTTAACAGGGCCTAAGAAGGGGCATGAGGAGACACTGGTCAAAGGGTACGAACTTCCAGTTATAAAATTAACAAGTTTTGAAGATCTAATATACACCATCTAGAGCCAGATATCTTGGAATGTTAAGTCAAGAGGGCCTTAGAAAGCATCACTACGAACAAAGCTAGTGGAGGTAATGGAATTCCAGTTGAGCTGTTTCAAATCCTGAAAGATGATGCTGTGAAAGTGCTGCACTCAACATGCCAACAAATTTGGAAAACTCAGCAGTGGCCACAGGACTGGAAAAGGTTAGTTTTCATTCCAATCCCAAAGAAAGGCAATGCCAAAGAATGCTCAAACTACTGCACAGTTGCACTCATCTCACATGCTAGTAAAGTAATGCTCAAAATTCTCCAAGCCAGGCTTCAGCAATACATGAACTGTGAACTTCCTGGTGTTCAAGCTGGTTTTGGGAAAGGCAGAGGAACCAGAGATCAAATTGCCAACATCCGCTGGATCGTGGGAAAAGCAAGAGAGTTCCAGAAAAACATCTATTTCTGCTTTATTGACTATGCCAAACCCTTTGACTGTGTGGATCACAATAAACTGTGGAAAATTCTGAAAGAGATGGGAATATCAGACCACCTGACCTGCCTCTTGAGAAACCTATATACAGGTCAGGAAGCAACAGTTAGAACTGGACATGGAACAACAGACTGGTTCCAAATAGGAAAAGGAGTACGTCAAGGCTGTATATTGTCACCCTGCTTATTTAACTTATATGCAGAGTACATCATGAGAAACGCTGGACTGGAAGAAACACAAGCTGGAATCAAGATTGCCGGGAGAAATATCAATAACCTCAGATATGCAGATGATACCACCCTTATGGCAGAAAGTGAAGAGGAACTAAAAAGCCTCTTGATGAAAGTGAAAGAGGAGAGTGAAAAAGTTGGCTTAAAGCTCAACATTCAGAAAACGAAGATCATGGCATCCGGTCCCATCACTTCATGGGAAATAGATGGGGAAACAGTGGAAACAGTGTCAGACTTTATTTTGGGGGGCTCCAAAATCACTGCAGATGGTGACTGCAGCCATGAAATTAAAAGACGCTTACTCCTTGGAAGAAAAGTTATGACCAACCCAGATAGCATATTCAAAAGCAGAGACATTACTTTGCCAACTAAGATCCGTCTAGTCAAAGCTATGGTTTTTCCTGTGGTCATGTATGGATGTGAGAGTTGGACTGTGAAGAAGGCTGAGCGCCAAAGAATTGATGCTTTTGAACTGTGGTGTTGGAGAAGACTCTTGAGAGTCCCTTGGACTGCAAGGAGATCCAACCAGTCCATTCTGAAGGAGATCAGCCCTGGGATTTCTTTGGATGGAATGATGCTGAAGCTGAAACTCCAGTACTTTGGCCACATCATTCGAAGAGTTGACTGATTGGAAAAGACTCTGACACTGGGAGGGATTGGGGGCAGGAGGAGAAGGGGATGACAGAGGATGAGATGGCTGGATGGCATCATGGACTCGATGGACGTGAGTCTGAGTGAACTCCGGGAGATGGTGATGGACAGGGAGGCCTGGCGTGCTGCAGTTCATTGGGTCGCAGAGTCGGACACGACTGAGCGACTGAACTGAGCTGAATATACAGCAGCATAGTGATTATAATAACACCATACTATATATTTGAAAACTGCTAAGAGTAGATTTTACATGTTCTCACCACAAAAAAGAAATCATAATTATGTGACTTGATGGAAGTGTTGTTAGATAATGCTATAATGGTAATCATATTACAATACATAGAAGTATCAACAGCTGTATATGTGCCTTTAAACTCACACAATATTATGTTAATTATATCCCAATAAGCTAGAGGAAAAAAAGAGGAAGAATTTTTAAAATAAAAAGATTTTATATGCTAAGAAAGAAGAATAAACAGATAAATATAAAAGGATCACCATGACCCCAGACTTGAGAAAGTAACAGCTTGGTAGAAAATTTAACAGCGCTAAAGCCATCCTGACATACGCCATGGCCAAGATGACTTTTCTCTTTGAAGACACCTAATAACCTCAAGAAACCAATAACTTGAAATAATTAAATCAAAGAACTTACAAATCCATTAGAATTTTCCCAAACAACAGGATTAACTTCCCTTGTTGCTCAGCTGGTAAAGAATCCGCCTGCAATGTGGGAGACCTGAGTTCGATCCCTGGGTTGGGAAGATCAGGGAAAGACCACCCACTCCAGTATTCTGGCCTGGAGAATTCCATGGACTATATAGTTCATGGGGTCACAAAGAGTCGGACACGACTGAGCGACTTTCACTTCACTTCAAAATAGAAAATTAAAAATATAATGATAAAGACAGAATGAAAACATTATGATATCCTAAGACTTGAAAGTGTAGTTAAGCTAAAAATAGGGTAGTAAAAGGAAAAACATACACTGGATAATGAAGCCAAATTCAAAGTACTTTTATATCAATCAGTTTCTGCAAAGAAAACTCAAAGCACCCTAAGTGAACAATGCAAAAAAAAAAATGCCTCTCTCTTCCTGCTGAACGCATCAACTCATTTAAATTTATCGAGCATCAGCTTTGTGCCTGTTACTTCTATCGTGGTGGGCAAGATCAAGTTCCTGCTCTCATAGAGCTTATCATTTAAAGCAAGACTGTCCAACAGAAATGAGAGACACAAATGTAAGCAAAAATATGTCATTTTACATATTATGGCAGCAAGTTAAATTTTTTAATCATTAAATTTTAATAATCTACTTAATCTGGCATATAAAACACTATCATGTCAACATGTAATGAACATAAAAATATTAATGTGATATTTTATACTCTTGTTTACATACTGAGTTTTCAAAATGTTATTTTAACATAGCTCTTCTCAATTAGGACAAAGAACATTTGCTGAACAGTCACACGTGGATAGTAGCTGCCATACTGGACATTGCCGACCTGGGAAGAGGGATGGGGCTGTTCCCCCACCGCTGCCAAAACTTGTCATATTCTTTGACTATTTATAAACTGTCCACATATATTTCTCTGATAAAAATAACTAAAAAGAGCTTTCTGGTCAGAACAAATAGCAGCTCCAACCATCTATTTTATGCAAAACTGGAAACAACCTACCATCAATATGAAAACTGAATAAACTGTGGTATACAATGGAATACTGAACCATATTATTTCAATACAGAGATATCTCAGAATCACACAGGATAAAAAATAAAGCTGCAACATATGTCTGGCATAGCATTTATGTAAATTTTCGAACACACAAAGTTACAAACTGGTGTTCACACACACATACACTCTATAGATAATTACAAGTGGAATAAAATCCAACTATGTGGAAGCGAAGGATAAACACCATCAGGGTAGTGTTAACCTCAGGATAAGGAGAGAAGAATGGATTTGAGAAGGTCTGAAAAGGGTATTCAACTGTCTCTATAATTTTTTTTAATAATTTTTTTTAATGTAACATAACAATTGTTAAATCCGGGTGATGGGTACCTGGACATTCTGCTATATGAACTTTTCTGTATGTTTGAAATACTTCCTTTAAAAAAAAATGCTTTCTTCACATTTTATTTCTATTTCTGAATAGACCAGAGTTTATTGGTATCAGAAAGTTAACTTCTGATAAAAATACATATTTATCAAAGAAAATATTCTTTCCTCATGCCTCCTTAAAAGTTAAATCTCAGTTTCACAGAATTAAACATAGCACAAGAATCTGGTCTTAGAGTTAGCTAATGGATTATCAAAATTAAAAATACATATATTGATTCAGAAGCTAAACACAAGTCCCAATGCAATCTGGAGAGAATCTGGAACTGCTCTGTAGTATCCATAGAACACATCTTTTTCACAGCAAAAAGGTTTACATTTACCAAAAATCAATACTCAGAGGTCTCAACTACTGATGTGGCACTGTGACTATGAATTGTCAACATTAGGAATGTATTTACCAAACTTAATATCTTCCTCAGTGCATACATATACAATAAATTACACGCTTTATTCTAGATGCTAGTCACAAATGACATTTCTTTCTGCAAAACATGCAGAAATACCAGTGTGACATAACACCTATATATGCTTTAGATATATGTACTATATATAGGCTTCCCTGGTGACTCACTGGTAAAGTATCCAACCGCCAATGCAGGAGACATAGGTTCAATCCCTGAGTTGGGAAGATCCCCTGGAGAAGGAAACGGCAACCCAGTCCAGTATTCTTGCCTGGGAAATCCCACAAACAGAAGAGTATGGCACATTATAGTCCATGGGGTCACAAAGAGTCAAACACAACTAAGCGACTAAGCATGCACACGTTCCTCTTTACAGATTTTATACAATTAAAAATGCAAATTTCAAAATAAAACAAAGCTACTATAACAAAAACCTTCAAGTATCAACCTTTCTTCCCCATAAGAAACAGATGGGTGACAGGAAATGTGCCGGTTAGCACTGTTAGTTTTAGAAAATGTTTTCTTAGTAACTACTTGGAACCACAAGATGCTAAGTGGCACTCTTTAGTCGTAACTAAGTATTATTTTAATTTGCTGGAATTAGCAGAGAAAGGAATATGTTAACAAAATTGTCTGTGTACATACTGTATATTAAGCCAGAAGAGAACATTTTCTTTGACCTTGACCACATCAACTGAAAGGTTTCTAGACCCTCCCTTTCCTTGGAAAGCAAGTCAGGGAATATAAATTGCCTGGGCCTGCTGGTGGGCTTTGTGTTCTGCTGGATCAAAAGCCAATACTGGCAGAGTTCACTACAGAGGAGCCTGAAGTACCACCCCCATAGACTCAGCACATTTATACCATGAAGCAGAGACAGAAAAGGCTCAATAGAGTTCTTTTTTAAAGCAACCAAAATTATACTTGGCATGGTATTATATTTAATGGGTATATTAATCTGTACATTTGAGTGAAAGTTCAATTGAAAATAACTGAACTGAGAAATCACTCTAATTAGTATAATAATTACAAATTTAT
This sequence comes from Neotragus pygmaeus, assembly GCA_006410875.1. Lineage (NCBI taxonomy): Eukaryota > Metazoa > Chordata > Mammalia > Artiodactyla > Bovidae > Neotragus > Neotragus pygmaeus. Next base: position 18,887 of record SJYV01030026.1, read on the forward strand.
AGACTAAAGTTATGCCCTCAACCCCAAAATAGAGATTAATAGCCAAGAGTTATTATACAAAAAATGTACTTCTCCACACATAGACACACAAAACAAGGCTAGTTTTTTAACTGTTTCATCAGTCTTCATCAGTATCTAAAGCAGCATCATTCTTTGAGACAGCAATTCTGCCTAAATTGTACCTAAAATTCTCTTTGCAACATTAACACAGACAATTACAATTAACTGAACATAGAAATATAGAAAATACTCTGGAATGTCACATTAATGTTTTCAAAAAGATTGTCATGTTACCTAAAAAGGAGAAACATCCTTATAAGTTGCATACCGCAATGACAAACAGATCACTTTAAGTGGCTATAAACATACCAGTACAAAGAGAAAAGGAAAGGTATAATCTATCAACGAGGGTGGGGGTGTCAGTCTTTAAATAAGAAATGTTAGTAATACTAAATCTAGAGGTTAGGTCAGTAGTTCAACATTATCATGAGATTTCAAACTGAACTGTGATTGCCTACTGCTTCCTGTGTTAGACCATGATACCCAAGTCTCAATCCACAGTCAAGGAGTCAATATACAGATCCAATGCTGGTCTCCTGTATGCTCAGTCGTATCCGACTCTGTGACCCCATGGACTATAGCCTGCCAGACTCCTCTGTTCCTCGGATTTTCCAGGCAAGAATACTGGGATCAGTTGCCATTCCCTTCTCCAGGGTCTTCCTGACCCAGGAATCGAATCCTTGTCTCCTTCACTGGCCAGGTGGATTCTTTACCACTGAGCCACTTGGGAAGCCCAACCCTGGTCTACCATGCTGAAAACCTCATCATTGGTCTCAAGAGAGATGGGGTAAAAAGAAAAAACTAATAATCTTCCCATATACACACACAAATACATATGTACACAAACACAAACCTCAAAAGGAAACTAGGCACCATCATACCATAACTGTAGAATCACAAATAGGTATCCCGTTTTGGGCCTCTAATCTTTTTCAATTTAGACAAGCAGGATTTTATGGAGTTTAAATGAAAAAAAAAAAACAACACTACCTGATATTAAGTACTTAGAACATGCTTGCCACACAGCAGCATCAATAAGTGGCAATTATTTCTTCACGGCTTCTTCCAGGGATTAGGGCCCACTCTAGGTCTGTCAGCAGAACCCGATGTCTCTTCCCTCCATTTTTCTTGACACAAAATTCTTTCAAAAGTGCATCTCCCAACAGAATTTCAACATATAAACTTTTAGAGATTTAAAAAAAAAAAAAAGGTTGAGGCCAAAGCATCTTTTCCTGATACAAAAAGGTGGTATAAGACCAGTGGACACTTGCATGCGGACTCAAGACTTGGAACAAAGGGATTTATAAACCAATTTTAAGTAGAAGAGTCAATACATTATGCCTTCTGACAACTGACAATCTTTTGAATTGCTTTTGAACCACCACTCCTCTTACTCTCACATTACCAACAGTTCCCAACGTGGGGCCCCAACCAGCAGCATCCAGCAACACCAAAAATTTGTTAGAAATGCAAATGCTCAAACCCCACCTGGGACCAAAGTAAGAAACTCAGAGTGGGACCCAGCAATCTGGGTCTCCACACAGAAGTCTGAGAACAGCTCTATATAATTAGGTGAAGTATCAACAGTGAAACTTCAAATTTATCTATTACAGAAGAAATCTGTTAAGATTCATGAGGTTAACATTAAGTAAGGAGACACAAAAAGGTCTTAAAGGATGTTAAATGATGGACATTACAACATAAAAAGTCATTATATACTAACTAGCAAGTAAATGTGCCAGCTTAAAATGAGGTCTCAACCTAAACTTTACATTTGCCTTGGCTTGTATTTCTGGTTCAACTTCTCTGAAGGAAGAAAAACACCAGTTCAAAAAGAGTAAGAAAGAACCATAAAACCAATCATCCTAAGAGGATAACATTTAACCTCAAGGAAGGCAGGCCTAAGGTGATTTCAGAATCCCAAAATTTCCCTATCTTTTTGCTTTCTTAAAGTCCCTTAATAATCAAGAGTAGCTTGAGAGAAAAATAGAGAAAACAGATTTAAAATGTAAATGCTAAGACAATTCTACACTTCAGATTGCTTTACGATAACATTTTCATATGAGACTCGTAATTTTCACAATCATTTTGAGGTAAAAGTGCCAACAACAAAACTACTATTTATTACTTACGAGCCTTACAAAATTTTATTATTTAATTCAACTGTTGAGGTTGGAGTTATAACCATTTACTAATGTAAGACACGGCAACATCTGAATCCAACTCTACCTAATTTTAAAACTTATGTTCTTTAAATCTCTACACAGTGGCAAGATGTGGAGACAAAGGCTTGAGTTTCAGCACCATAACTTAAAAGAGCTGTGTGCTGAAATACTTGAGAAGTCACTCAATTCTATTTACTCTGCATCTATAAAATGGGAAGATTAGTATCTGTGCTCACCTATTTCAGAGTACAGTTCACCCTTGAACAACTTGGGGGTTGGAGTGCCTACCCTCCAAGAAGTCAAAAGCTACTTATAACTTTACAGGTGGGTCCTCCACATCTGGGGCTGGCATCTGTGGATCCAACCTATCACAATAAAACTACAGTACATATTTATTGAAAAAAATCTGCCTACATGTGGACTCTCAAAGTTCAAACCCGTGTAGCTCAACGGTCAATTATAATTGTAAAGATCAAAATAAGATAAAGGACATAAAAGGTGTTCATAAGCTCTTTAAAAAACTACACAAATATAAATTATCATCATCATGACTGACATGGATAGAAAAGAGTGAAGAGAGGAAAGAAAACGATACAGTATAGGGGTAGGAAGGGGTAAAGATACTGGTTTTTCTTTTGTTTGGCCTTTATTTCCTTATTAAAGCAAGCTGAAGACCCTTAAGAAGAAACTTCAGATTTCAAAATTTACTTATGACCTTACTGTCAACTGGGCCGTAATAAAAGAATCTGTGCCACAAATTATTGTAACTTTTCTAAAAATACACACACACACAACTTGTAGGTAACTTGTATCTTACATAGATATGGCGGTTAACAAAAATGTAACAGCTGACTTACTTTTAAAAGTTTAGTTCTTGTAAGAATCAGTGACCACTATACTAGGTCACCATAATTAAAATTCCCTTGCAAACAGCCTTCCTGTTCTACTGTATCATTTTCAACCTGTGGTGCCTACGTCTTTCATTCTGCAATATTAAAACATGAACTACAGATCCTAAATAAGTAAATGAGACCACTTACAATGATGAGCTTGATTTAAAAAGGGAAAAATTTTATTATTCAAAACTTCACAACTTAAGGTTTATTTTTAATAGCATTTACAGCAAATGAGTGAGAGAAGAAAGTAAAGTTGAAGTGAAATCACTCAATTGTTGTGAGGTATGTCAGATATTAAAAAGACAAACAAAGTATTCAACCCTAGATTACAATCATGAAATGTCAGCTCACCGAAAAGGTTCAATAACAGAGTTCAGAAAAGTCACAGCACTCACCTCTTTCATATCAAAAACAGCCCAACTATTTTTATTCCTTCTACTTACATTCACAAAAAGCTTTGTTGGCAAGTTATTATAACATCTTATATTTTAATAAAAAAAATACTATTCTCATTTTCAATGAGAAAATACCAAAAAATCATGGACTCTGATAAAGCATTTCTATAACCTACATACATTTCTGACTACATACAATATTTAATCTACATTGAAACCTACATGTAAACTCAATAGTCTGTCAGGCCTAGCTTTCATATATGAAATTATGTGCTAATACATCAATACTGAAATTCAAGACAGTGATTTGCACACTAGTTGCCAGGTTTTGTGTGTAAATGTCAAACAATAGGGCCACTAAGAAGCTTCTGAAGCTAACTCAATTTATTCATTCAAACCAGAACTTATCATGTGTTTCTAAGCACTGGTTCTCACCTAGGGGCAATCTAGCAGTGTCTGGAAACACTTCTGGTTGTTACAACAGGAGAGGGTGGGGATTACCAGAAAGAGGTGCTACTGGCATCTAGTTAGTAGACGCCAAGAATGATGCTTAACACGTTACAAAGCACAGGACAGCTCCCATACCAAAGGATTATCCACCTCAAAATGTCAATGGTGCAGAAGTTGAGAAACTCTGAGCTGTAGAAGTTTATAAATACCCATCTGTCTAAAAATAGTACTCACTTCTCCTGTGTTTAGGTATTATTTGCCAATTCTATTCTTTACATACTAGTCTCTGGCAACAAACTTACCATGTTCCCATCTTTTCAATCAACTTCTAACTACCAAACTTGTCAATAAAACCAATTTCAAAATCTTTTGTCTTTGATTCATCCTTACTTTTTAATAATAGGAGGAGGAGTAATGGCCAGACCAAAACATATGCAGCCCTTACTACATGCCAAGCATATTCTAAGTGCCTTGCATATATTAACTCATTAATCTAGGTACTATTATTACCAGGTATTCTTATTATCCTCACTTTACAAATGAAGAATCCAAGGCACAAAAAGGTTAAATAACTTGCCCAGGGTTACAGATAATAAGCAGTCAAGTCCGGTTTCAAATCCAGACAGAATGGCTCCAGTTCATAACCTTAAGTATTCCAGAGTCATCTCTCTTCCTTCATCCTCTACATCAGATCATAAAGATCTGGTCCTTAAGATCAGATCCTTAAAATCCACAAAGGACAGAGACCTTGTTATGTTCACAGCAGCATCCCCAGAGTCCAGTACATAAGAGGTGCTCAAAAAACTTGTTTGTTGAATGAAGTATCTCTCAAACTCACCCCACCTGTTTTCATTGCCTCCACTCAATGCCAAGTCTCTGAGCACCTCATACTTAGGTTTCTTTATATATCCTATTCACTAACAAATCAAGTGAAAAGATATAAACTCCTCTGCCACATTTTCGATAACTCAGTCCATAACCCAGCGTAATCAAAGTTTTCTTCCCACTGCTTCTCAATTAGAATCATAATATCTTAAGAATCAGAAGGTACCTTAGAGATCATCCAATCTAACATTTAACAAGAAACCCAAAGACAGTAAGCAGCTAAATCACCCAGCCAGGTGAAGCCAGGATCAGAACTTGATTCCTGCAATTTTTGTTCAAGGATTCACTCCTGGAAGATTTACTTCATTGATGACAGATGTCTGCTCACTATTTCATCAACAAAATAAGTTCATTTCAATTGTCCACACTTAAGTTGTTTCTCCTGCACAGCCTGCCCTTTTTCTTGCTCCATAGATCCAAATCCTGTCCACCCCTCAAAATCTCTTCCTATTCCCTTCTTCATGACCTTCTCCTCCTAAGAAAATCTTAGGTCTTGAATAGAGACTAAACGAAGAGGATCACCATTGCCTACCGGGCCAAGTTTAATACATACTAACACCTTCCACAATGCGAAGCTTCTTGGATCATTTCTTCCCTTAAAACTATTTACCCATTCTTTCCTCCTGCAATGCAGGAAGTGATTTCAATAAAGACTAACTTATATGGCACCTTCATAAAATGCTCATATCTCTGGAAGAGAAGCTCACTAGCATCTTTAACAGTAGACATATAACACTCGAATGGCCCAAATTACCTATCTCTCTTCCATTAAGAAACTCAGCTTGTCCACAAAGTCCAAACCCAGAACTCTGATACAACTCACCATCTCTTTCTCTGCATAAGACCATTTGTCTTAACTTCCTCCAAAACTCCATTTCTAAGGAACAGTTCACATTTCCTTCCTCTTCTTCCCGACACTATGCAGAAAAGAACACCCTCTTTTCTCTTTTATTATTTTCCTTATGCCTCTTCAGTGAAAGTCCAGTTTGGTGCTGCTCAGCCAATCTCAACCATCCAGTCCTTTATATAGAAGTCACATCTATTTCTTCGACCTCCCTCAGATCTTAGGGTGTCTCAACTCCATGAAGGTCAGTTTTTCCCTTCTTCCTTTAGACAAGTGGCCTCAAAAGGTGTGGGTGCAGCTAAGAAGAGTACAAAAAAGTCCCCATTATTCCCTGGACTGCAGGCAAGAATATATTAGAACTCTTGTTATATTTATTTTTTAATCTCATCCTCTCTTAAATTCTGCTTCTGTGTACATTTGTAAGTTACACATTAGTATAGTGGGACAAGTATATAATATACACAAATTCTTGGATTATATGATCAAGAGATATTAAAAACTGGAGTTGGAGACAAAAATACTTTTATATGAGGCCAAAGTAGTAGGTGGACCATAGAGAGGATATATGTTTGTATACATGTACACATGATTGGCAGAAAAACTCTTATTCCTACCCAAAGTCCTAACTATGCCTACCAACGTTAAACCCCTGCCAGCCATCTCAGAACTGTGTCCTACTCAAAAGCCCCACCAGGGGCTTCCCTGGGGGCTCAGAGGGTAAAGCATCTGCCTACAAATGTGGAAGCCCTCGGTTCGATCCCCGGGTCGGGAAGATCCCCTGGAGAAGGAAATAGCAACCTACTCTAGTACTCTTGCCTGGAAAATCCCATGGACTGAGAAGGCTGGTAGGCTACAGTCCATGGGGTCACAAAGAATCGGATATGACTGAGCCACTTCACCTTCACTTCAAAAGGAGCAGAACAGAGGATGGTTTGGCAAAACCCTTAACTTCCACTTTGAAAAAAAAAAAATTCAAATGCTGAGTTACTATCCTTACCTTTCCCATAGAAGGGGATTTCAGGGCACTGTTCACTATCCTAACACCGCTCATTGCCTGGCTTGTTCGTCCACTTCACAGGCCACTACGTCCTGAGATTCAGTTCCTATTTCCCAATCCCTCGAGGCACGGTCCCTTCGATAACAACGGATTTATGCTAACACCTGGATTAAGCTCACACCTCCCTCAGTCTCCTCTCCCGAGGATACCATGCACCGTCCCCCCCGAGCCGCACAGTCGTGTCCTGTGTAGACGACAGTCCATCCAAGATCCCTAAGACCACTTCTCTTTCCTCCTCCGCCCCCGGGAGCTGCCAGCCAGGCTGGAGACGGGAGGGGGGAGGGGTGTGACTCGCCTCCCGTGACTGGCCCAGATGGCAGCCGATTCCGCCCCCACTCTCGGGCACCCCTCCACCCGCTCGACCCCCTAGGGCTGCCTGTCTGCCTCCCACCCCGCCCCAACTCCA
>SJYV01030029.1:6475-22622 GCA_006410875.1 Neotragus pygmaeus
TCCCCATCCCCAAACTTCATTGCTCCCTCTCTGGCCCACCTCTTTCTGTCCATCTCCGGCCTGCCTTAAGGATCTCAGGGAAGGTAAATGGAGGTCAGGGATGGCACTCCCTGGCACAGGCACAACGCATAATAATAGGTGCTCAACAAGTGGAAGTTATTAAAATATTAATTATCGTCTCTGTCTCCGCTCTCCCCGCTCACCTACTGTGGGTGTTGATCACATTTCTGACACTCTGTTTTTAACATAGATTATCTCATTCATTCCTTGGAATCATCCTGGGAGGTGCACTCAGTTGTGATACAGAAGGGAAACTGAGGCTCAAAGAGGGAGCCAGGATTGCAGCCCCAGGCAATCTGGCAACTGGATCCACGGTCCAGCCACGGCCCTGTCGTTCCTGGTGCAGACCTGCTGGTCCCTCACTGGACTGTGCCCCTTCACAGGAACGCATCCCCACCACTACTCTCCAGTTCTCCGCCCAGGCCCTCCCTGCCCTCTGAGTGCACCCTCTGACTCCCTCTTTCAGTAAGCCACACCCACCACCTGGTGGCCAAGAGGCCACTGACTCTAAAAAACCCTGTGCTTTGACTTTGGAGGGATTGTGGACCCTTTTAGGCTGGCCTAGTCCTCCGAATAATGCTCCGAATTAATACTCTGAATAATGTATAAAATAAAATACATAATCCATAAGGGTCAAAACCCTTGATAGCTCAGCTGGTAAAGAATCCTCCTGCAATGCAGGAGGCCCCAATTTGATTTCTGGGTTGGAAAGATCCACTGAAGAAGGGATAGGCTACCCACTCCAGTGTCCTTGGGCCTCCCTTGTGGCTCAGCTAGTAAAGAATCTGCCTGCAAAAAGGGAGATCTGGGTTCGATCCCTGGGTTGGGAAGATCCCCTGGAGAAGGGAAAGGCTACCCATTCCAGTATTCTGGTCTGGAGAATTCCATGGACTGTATAGTCCATGGGGTTGCAAAGAGTCGGACACAACTGAATGACTTTCACTTCACAAGGGTCAAGAACAGTATCTAACCATGGGGAGTGACAGTGGAAGGGTGTAGCCCCTCAGGGCAGTGCAAGCCTCACCCAAAAGAATTCAACTCTGAGCAGATGAAGTGAGGTTACAAGCCCCTTGAACCAAAAATAAAATATAATACATAAGATAACAAAAGAAGCCAGGTACACAGAAAAACAGTTATCAAAACATTTTTAAAATTTTATTAATATTTATTTTTATTTATTTATTTGATTGTGCCGCATCTTAGTTGCTGCATGTGGGGTCTAGTTCCCTGACCAGAGATGAAACCCCGGCCCCCTGCATTGGGAGTTCAGAGTCGAAGCCACTAGACCACCAGAGAAGTCCCTCAAAACACTTTTAAAAGCAGAATTTGTGATACAGTAATGTCGGTGCCTTTTCTTCAACACAGTAGCCAGCAAGTTCCGGTGGTGGATCTCGACTACTCTAATTTCAAAGTTTCAAAGAAGCATAAACACTGTTTAGCGAAATGTGCCATGAAGAATGCAGAAATACCTGTGATTTCTGATATAGTCACGTTTTGCTAAGACTGGCAAGGTCTGTGGCCGACATCCTTAATTAAGGAAATGTTGTGTTTTAGTCGAAGGCTAATGAAAATCAAGATGTAGGGAGTTTTCTCCCCATCCCAGTGCACAGCCCCTCTCGCCACCCCCAAAATCTATCCACAGCCCTCCCAAGGGTTCAAACACCTACTCTGGAAGGGTTAGTACTCTTACAAGAGCCAAATGCAGCTGGCAGATTTTGTATTCAGAATTTCTTTCCGATTTAAAGGCAGAGTGTCCTTGGCCACTTCTCAGGGCTGGGCACAGGGCCCTGCATGCAGGAGGCCCTTGCTTCACACCTGTCCTTGGTTTCTCAAAAAATCTGAAATCTCTCAGCCTGGGATTTCCCTGATGATCTGGTTGTTAAGACTTCCACTGCAGGAAGCCCTGATGATCTGGTTGTTAAGACTTCCACTGCAAGAAGCACAGGTTAGATCCCTGGTCAGGGATATTAAGATCTCACATGCAATGTGGCCAATAATAATAACCTATAGTGGAAAAGAACCTGTAAAAGAACAGACACATACACGTATATGCGTGTGTGTGTGTGTGTATATATACATGCACACTGAATCTGTACACCTGAAACTAACACAACATTGTAAATCAACCATACTTCAATTAAAAAAGCACATGGGCAGTAGAGCCAGGCAAACCTGTTTTCAAAGGCTGACTCCCTCTAACTCTGTCACTTGGCCCACATTTTATAATTTTTCTGTGCCTCAGTTTCCTGTTCTGTAAAATATGGCTTAAGTCAGTCTTGCTGGCTTTTAGGAGGATTGAATGAGATCAGCTTCTAGCAGAGGCTCTCAAGAGATGGTGAACACCCCTAGCCACCATAACTGGAGCCCCCACTGTGACCCCAGCCTGCACCCCCAGAGATGAGCCCACAACAACATCCCAGGCTCAATATGGAGTCTCTAGTAACAGATTAGGGCCAATCCTGTTTTCATTTACTCAACAAATGCGTGGAGTACCCACCAAGTGCCAGGTTGCCAGCCCCTCTTTGCATGAACCTGCGTTACAAGACAGATGAGATCCTGGCTCCAAAGACACCCCCTCCCCCAGGGACCAGGCACTAGCCAGGAATAAAACCAGCTACCTGCCCACCCCCATCACCTAGAAATAAAACGCCAGAGGTCTTCATGGGGCCTTCTTTTCTTCTGGGTTCTGGAGGCCAGTGGTCATTTCCCTTTTTCTTCTCTTTCCTTCTCCCTCCTGGGATCTGTTCCTGGGCCTCCCCCAAGCCCTCCCTCTCATGTTGCAGGCTGTCTCTGTCACCATCTCTGCCCCCCTCCTCCCACCAGCCATCCTGATCATTCTCAGCCCCTGAAACACAGGGGCTCCTCCGTGTCCTTCCTGTGTCTCTATGACCTTCCTGTGTTTCTCTGCCTCTCTCAGTGGGTGGTCGTGTTCTCATCTGTGTCTCCATCTCCCATCTGTTCTGGCTTCTCTCCCCTTTCCCAGCTGGACTCTGCTGCGTTTAAACCAGGGGGACAAGCAGGCAGTGTGGAAACCCAGTGCAGACCCCGAGGCTCCTTTTAACAGGGGCCTGCACCACAGTGGACAGAGGTCCCTGAAAGATACACCTCTGGGTTAAACGTAAGGGGGGGCCAGGGAGGATCCACTGTGCCAACAGGGGGGCTGCAGACCCCTGGCAGGTCCACTGAAGGTCAGGACCCCTCTCGGGCTCCGTCTCTTCCTAGGGCTCTGCGGTTCATCTCTGTCCTCTCCTCTGTGTGGCCTTGGTTTTCTTGGCTACTGTCTCTGTTACCCGGTCACTGATCCCCTCTTCCCAGGGTCCCCTGCTCCCTGTCCCCCACATCTTGGACTGGGTGGTCCAGGTTCTAGTTTCAGCCTCTCTCTGGACTCAGTTTCTCCCTCTGGTTATTTTTTCCATATCCTCTTGATTGCATTCTCTGCCTCTCCCCCTCCCGGGGCGTCTCCGACCCTTCTGACTATATGTTTTCCCCTCCTAGGCTGGCCCTGGCCCTCTCCATGGCAGGACCTCACAGGACCACCTTTTTCTCCCTGCCTTGCTGTTTCAAGTCCCCTCCTGGCTCTCCCGCGCACCTCTGGACNCACCCTCCCCCTTCGGCAGCACCCCACTCCCACCTCCCACCTTCCCCCCAGAAGGATGGCCATCCTGAGACCTCCAGTTCCCTCATGCTGCTGACAGAGAAACTGAGACCCAGGGGGGTTGCGTGACTCCCTGAACGGCTGTGTCACATCTGAGACCGAAACCTGAGGTCCTCATGTCTAATCAGACCGGAGCAAGAAGAGGGGATGGGGAGAGGTGACGGAAATCACAGGCAGACGGAGGACTAGGCGAGCGCGACTTTGTTCTGCTATATGCTGACTTCTCCGTAATAGGCATTTTATGAGGAGAAGCTATGTAAATGGATGTGCAGGTTTGCGCTGGAGTTGACTTTCAAGCGAGCTCCACCAGCAGTGGTTGAAAGATCTTGTAATTACAGCCATCTATAAAGCCTAAGTGAATGTTTGCTTATATTTCCAGTCATTCCACCTTATTTTTAAAGTTTTATATCTGCAAATACAGTATTATATTATGTATAGTTCCTGTAGTTATAAAGCACATGAATAACTCTTCAGAGGAAGTCATAAACTCTCGACAGGACTGTCTCTGTCAGTGTGGATCCCCCTGTGGCCGCTTTAAGCCATAATGACTTGAAGCTGTATTAGGAACAAATTTATGTGCTCTGTGTGTGTGTATGTGTGTATATATATACACACATTGTGTGTGTGTGTGTGTGTGTGTGTGTGTGTGCGAAAAGCAGGAAGAGCAAATTTCTTCTTTTACAGACAGACACCAAACCAGTGCAGATGATGAATATGGAGGCCACTTTCTGTATGGGCCACATCGATGGTGTCAACTGTAAGATCATAGAGCTTCCCTTTCAGAACAAGCACCTAAGCATGCTCATCCTGCTACCCAAGGACGTGGAGGATGGGCCCGCGGGCCTGGAGCAGGTGAGGAGGGCGCCAGGAGGCGCGCCGGCGGCCTTGCGGGGCTGCTGGAGGGCGCCCTGTCACCTTGCCTAGGGGGCGCCAGCGGTGTCAGGTTCTTTGGGGGTTTTCTCCTCAATATTAAAACAGCTAATGTTTATTTGGCACTTACAGTGCGCCGGGAACTGTCAGTTCACACACGCACTGGTCACCTGGTTCTCACGGCAGTCGCAGGAGTTAGACTGTTGCCCTGAGTACTGAGCTTACCTGGGGACGCAGGCACAGAGGGCCAGGGGCGTGGTGCACGCTCGTGTCTGGGACGCAGAATCGGGGCGGGAGCCCAGAGCTTGGAACCTGCGCTCCTAACGTTCCGAACTCCAGGCTGCGCTGCGCGCTGCTTAGTCGCTCAGCCGTGTCCGACCCGCTATGACCCCTCGGACTGTGGCTCACACGGCCCCTCTGTCCTGGGATTCTCCAGGCAAGGAGACGGGAGTGGGTTGTCATGTCCTTCTCCAGCGGATCCCCCCCAGCCAGGGGTCGAACCCAGGCCTCCCGCATTGCGCGGACTCTCCACCATCTGCGACCCCGTAGTGCCTCTGCGAGGAGCCTAGGATTTGCTTCTTTATTTCCGGCCACTCAGTCACTCCCTGACTCGGCGGGTGGGCCAGCTTGGTCTCAGCCTCCCTGCTGCTTTGGTTCTCATTATGTTTTATCTGTTACTGTTTGCACTGAATCATAACTCCTGCCTCCATTTTCCTTCTGTTCATTCTTCTCTCTCCTTTTTACAGCCCAGCAGGTTCCTCTGTCCATGGGTTTCTTAGGCAGGAATATTAGAGTGGGCTGCCATTCTCTTCTCCAGGGGCTCTTCCTGACCCAGGGATTGAACGGGCATCTCTTGCATCTCCTGCATTGGCGGGTTCTTTAACCACTGCGCCACCTGGAAAGCTTTGGTCTTAAATGAAACAGTATCCATGAAGAATACTTATCATCATCGATTAGCAAGAGAGTCCAATGGTTCCCTCCCCCATTAGAAAAAAAGCTGGTGATCTGTTTGTGACCTTGTCATTGCCCTGATTTTTACAGGTTTCATATGAGTAACTTCAGTGCAGATTGCCTCACGTAGTAACAGTGAAGATATTATTCTCTGTTGTACATGCATCTCTCCTCCAGCCAGTGCAGAGACGGGAAGGGCAAGGGGCAATTTAAGATTTGCTCAATGAAGAATTTTATGACTAAATCATTTTATGCATAATTACATATCTCTCATTTTAAAAATAATCAACTGAAATGGATGCATTCATCACCTATGGTCTTAAAGAATGACCTTAGACCGTTCAGATTCTCATTTTAAAAAGGGTAACTTTAGCTTAAATTTATTAAACTTGATGCTATGCCTAGGGTATGAATATCCTAGGTTTCCTAGTAGAGGAATTAAAGTAAGCTTTCAGTAAATATAATGCATAAACAGTTTTCTAATTTTATATTTATTTCACCATTATCCATGCATCATCATAAACCATGGATTCATCTCTATAGAGCGCCTCTACAGTTAAAAGAAATGCTCTCATGAATTTCAGAGTGAAGGTACCATTGTCATAAGGTGTATGGGAGAATGATGCTAGGTGGCTTGGTGGCCATTTTTAAGAGAACCTCATCACATACCAAAACTGTACTACTTCCAAATCAGGCCCTCAGTGACCCTGTATGCTTTTAATTGAGCAGGATCTTTTACAGTTGGAAATTAAAAAAAAATAATTTCCTCTGCTTTTTGTCCTTCAGGTTGAAAAACAACTCAACTCAGAGACGCTCTTGCAGTGGACAAATCCCAGCATGATGGCCAACGCCAAAGTCAAACTCTCCATTCCAAAATTTAAGGTGGAAAAGATGATTGATCCCAAGGCTAGTCTGGAAAACCTAGGGCTGAAAAACGTCTTTAATGAGGACACCTCTGATTTCTCTGGGATGTCAGAGACGAAGGGAGTGGCCCTCTCAAATGTCATTCACAGAGTGTCCTTAGAAATAACTGAAGATGGTGGGGATTCCATAGAGGTGCCAGGGTCACGGATCCTGCAGCACAAGGATGAGTTCCACGCCGACCACCCCTTTATTTACATCGTCAGGCACAACAAAACTCGGAACATCGTTTTCTTTGGCAAGTTCTGTTCTCCTTAAGTGGCAGAGCCCGGGTTAAGTCCCACCCAACTTCTCTGCCGACTCTGCATCTAGAGAATCATTTTCTAAATACGATAAATTGTTAATACTGCTGGATCAGGATGCCACTGGTACACCTTCTAATGGACCTTTTTTTGCAATCCTTTTTTTGTTTTTTTATTTTCCCTCCCACTCCCTTAGCAGACAGTGCTTTAAGGAATCACCTTAGAGAAAAAAATTCGTGTTCATTATTTGTCAGACAACCCAGGGTTATTGGCAGGAACACAGTCGTTCTCAAAGAAAATTCCTCTAGGGAGGATCTAGAGGATTTTTATTACCAAAGCTTAGCCTTCCTTCTCTGGGATGCAGAATGTTCTAAACGTCCTCTTTTTCCTGGGACATGGGCGCTGCAAAGACAGAAACTGCAACAGCACCCTAAAATCAACACCTTAACATTTCTGCCATAAAATGTAGAATATTGGCCCAAAGTAAATAAAGACCCCAGGCAGCCCAAAACATCAGGTTTTGCCGCCAAATGGGCGTGCCTCCTGCTTACGGAAAGACCTTGTTTTCAGAACTTTGGGGACTTTGGAGAGTTGGGCCTGTGGGGACCGAGGGCCAGCACCTCGATGCGGAGCTCCGGTCTCAGCACAGACTCGCCTTAGAGCAGCACAGGGGCCAGCGGGGTCCCCGTGCTCTGCAGATGCCCATCGCCTGTCTGTTTCACGCCTGTTATCCACAGTGCATATGCGTCTGCTCTAATCCCCTAATTCCTCCCACCCCACCCCTTCCCCCCTGGCATCCACTAGTTAACAATGCCATATCCTATATTTGAAACTTGCTAAGACAGTAGATCTTAAAAGTTCTCACCGCACACATGCAAAGTTGTAAGTGGGTGAGGCGATCGCTGTGTTAACTCACTTTATTGTGGTGGTCATTTCGTAATATATTACAAATATTCAATCATTACATTGTACACCTTAAACTGGTACAATGTTTTATGTCAAGTATATCTCAATAAAGGTCAATAACAACAGCAATGAAAAAGATATAACAGATTGCTGCAGAATAAATAATTTAACCTTAACTAAAAAAAAAATCACTTTCACTTTTGATAGAATGCCCACCTGTTGCTGGGTTGGCGAGAGACCACTGGCAGGAAATTCTAACCGACCCAAGCTTGTGGATGTCTGACCACCAGGGACTTAAATGCATCCAGACGCTCACAGTAGGCAGTAAACGAATGCTAGGGTGTTGCAGGGGCTTGCATCCTTGCTGTGATTTAGTGGGACGGGGGGAGGAGCTTAATGCTGTTGGGCGGGCATCTGAAAACGCTCCTGCTGCCTCAGTGCACATGTTTCTCAGCGTCTTCGGGCTCAGTTACTGTGGATAGCTAGTCGGTAACGCACAACAGTAGTATGTTTTTAAAGATGTTTCTGAGAAGTTACCTGTGTCACAAGTTCAAGTGTTAATTCACTGCAGAAAGAGGGTGGCTGGAATTCAGAAGGACGGTAGAACTACTTCCTCACCCCTCCAAACCCCCGCCGGCTTCGTTGTAGATAGGTTCAACTTTCTTCTTGCTTTGAAGGCTCAGTATTGAATTCCTTTTATGCTGTTAAAATAAAATATTACTGAATTACTAGACTTGCTTTTTCCCATGAAAGTTGGATTTTCTATTTTGAAATAGAACCAAGCCAACCACTGACAAAATGTTTTTTTTTGCAGGGAGGATTGATGTAGAATAAACAGAAATAAGAATAATGACTGCCCCTATTTCTGGTCTTCCTTCCTTCCTGCACACCAGCTCTTGCTTCCTCCTTCTATCCCCTGTCATCCTGGGAGGGAAGGACCAGGGAAATGGTAGATTAGCTTCCAACTACATAAAAGTGTTTAATGAAACCAGGGGCCTTGTAGGAGGTTATGGAACTTCCCTCCAGCCTTTTCCACCTTGGGCCCTGCCTCAAAATGTAATTTTATCAAGTAAGCTGTGTATGCCTAAAATGTTTTCTTATTAAGTCCTCTTCCCGTCCCCAGTGTCATGCACATTGTTTTAAATCAATTACCGTGTCTCTATATTCAACACAGCCCTTTTCCTGTCCCTGCAGAGTGCTCAAACAGAACATGTCTCCTCTTGCAATAAATGCTGAATGCAAAAATGGACAAATGCCCTGCATTCTCAAAAAGAAAAGGCCATTTGGGCAGGATTTCTGGGTGTGGCCAAAGTCAGATTTTAGCACTCTTGGCTCATTATCCTTCTTCTCTAGACTGTGAGAAGGGACGTGGGGGATGACCTTGAAACATACTTCAGGATTATTTAGAGGAGGGGAGAGATCAGTGCTCCTTCAAGCCAAGTAAGTGTTCAGGGAACTTAACGTGTCTCCTTTGGGATTGACTGTTGCCGGGGAAAGTCTCATCCGGTGACCGCAGTGCCGTATGCACTGGTGATGGCTGTGTATAAGAACAGAATATCCACGGGACTTCCCTGGCAGTTCAGTGGTTACAGCTCCACAGCTGCACTGCTGGGGCCATGGGTTCGATTCTTGGTTGAACTAAGAGCCTGCACAGCTGAAAAATAGAAGAAAGACAGCATGCATGTGTTTACACACTCGCATCCCTGGGGGTGGAATCACTGAGTGTTTACACACTCGCATCCCTGGGGGTGGAATCACTGAACGTTCAGGGCTCAGCTTCCGGGGACGCTGCCAGATGGTCTTCCAGTGCCCTCCCAGCGCGTCTCTATCTTCATTACTATGCTGTCACGTCATTACTGTTAGTGGTCATTGTTTCCAGCTGTGACTCTTATCAACTCCACTGTCATTCTTGGAGTGATTATGAGCCAGGCACTGTGCTGAACATGACATATATTATAATTCCGCTTCCATAACAATCCTGTGAGGACTCATTCAAGGTTAAAGGAACAGAGGATCAGAGACACCGGGAAACTTGTGGAACACAGAAGGCTAGTAAGTTGTGCTGTTAGAATTTAAGCCTCAGCCCTCTGATTTCAGAGCCTGTGTTTATAATTTCTGTGCATTTGGTTATTAAACATTTTCACTTGGTATTATATGATATGGCCAGGTGGCTCCGTGGTGAAGAATCCACCTGCCAATGCAGGAGACGTGGGTTTGATCCCTGGGTTGGGAAGATCCCCTGGAGAAGGAAATGACAACTTGCTTCAGCATTCTTGCCTGAAAAATTCCATGGACAGAGGAGCCTGGTGGGCAACAGTCCATGGAGTCTCAAAGAGTCAGACAGGATTAGGTGACTGAGCATTCACGCATTACATGATATTTCTTATATGTGGAATCTTAAAAAATGGTACAAATAGTCTTAAAAAACAAACTCACAGATACAGAGAAAAAACTTGGGCACCAAAGGGGAAGTGGGGGTGCAGGGAGTGGGGATTAGCACCCAGACAGCACCAGGTGTGAAATGCATAGCCACCAAGAAAAGCACAGAAAACTAGGCTCAGTCCCTCCTGATGCCCTATAGTGGAAAAGACTTTGAAAAAGAATATATTAACAAAAAAAATCAAATACATAACATATATATACACATCTGAATCACTTCGCTGTACCCCTGAAACTAACCCAACATTGTAAATCAACTATATTTCAATAGAAAATTTTAACAAAAGCCTTCTGTTTACATTAAAATGAAATATTATGTTAAATATAAGACAAATGAATGTAGATAAAGAAAAACTTTAGCTAAATATTTATATAATAAGCAAGTCTTCTAGGAATGTTTACTTTTTGAGTATTCCTGGTTAGCTAATACATTTTTTGAAAATTCTGAGCTTTTCCCTCAGGGGTCATATTTGGTCAACTGTATGCCATTTGCTATTAATATCGGATTTGAAAAGCTTCTCTTTTTTAAGTTTTAGCTCTTAGACCTGAAACTGCCTCTACAACATTCTTGCCCTCAGCCGCACCCCAGTCTGGGGAGGGTTCGGGAGACGGGCGGTTCCGGGTTCAGTGGATCCTGTCCCCGTCGCGTCCTCCCCAGGACAGCAGGGGCTGCTCCGGTTTGTTAGGGCTTTCAAGGGAGGGGATCGAAGACTTCCACTGACAGTAAATGATTATTCCTGACCCAGGTCCTGCTGCAGAAAGAGTTCAGTTCAGTTCAGTTCAGTCGCTCAGTCGTGTCCGACTCTTTGCAACCCCATGAATCGCAGCACGCCAGGCCTCCCTGTCCATCACCAACTCCCGGAGTTCACTCAGACTCACGTCCATCAAGTCAGTGATGCCATCCAGCCATCTCATCCTCTGTCGTCCCCTTCTCCTCCTGCCCCTAATCCCTCCCAGCATCAGAGTCTTCCAATGAGTCAACTCTTCGCATCAGGTGGCCAAAGTACTGGAGTTTCAGCTTTAGCATCATCCCTTCCAAAGAAATCCCAGGGCTGATCTCCTTCAGAATTGACTGGCTGGATCTCCTTGCAGTCCCAGGGACGCTCAAGGGTCTTCTCCAGCACCCCAGCTCAAAAGCAGACAGAGTAGGCGGCCTTACTCACCTCTGTCTGCTTGCTCAGTCCTGTCCGACTCCGCCAGCCCACGGGCGGTAGCCCTCCAGCGCCTCCATCCGCGGATTCTCCAGCAGGAAGGCTGGGGTGGGGTGCCGTGCCCTCCTCCAGGAGACCCTCCCCACCTGAGATCGAGGCCGCAGCTCTTGCTTGGCCGCAGGTTCTTGACGCCGAGGAAGCTGGCCCTCCAGCGTCGGTCCCTCTGGCCGGCAACCAGGCGGCGCTGCTGAATGTCTCGCCGTCGCGTCGCCGCGCGCGTCTGGAGCCCCATCCCGCGTTCTTCAGCTTCCCTTTAGGACACAGCCGCTCAGGCAGCGCCGCGCGCCTCCCGCTCTTGCCTCTCTGGGGACGCTCCCGAGGCCCCTGCTCCGCCTTGCCTGCAAGGCACAAACTCTGCAGCCTCCGCCGCCCGCCCCTTCCGTGCGGACAGTGCTCAGAGTTTATTCCGGGGCCACAGCTGGTTCCCGAGCTAGCTGCCTGGCCTCCCTGCTGAGCTCCAGCCGCAGACGATGCGGCGGCTCCAAGACCTGCTTGCGACACAGATGCTGAGTTAGGGGCCCGCGCGGAACGCACCTCCCTTCTTTCCTCTTAGGGTGGGCCCGCACTGCCCACCCGGAGGCCCAACCTGGGCCCGTATAATGCTCCACAGTAGCCGGGCCTGCACTCCATGCCGCCGGTCACCGCACCCTGTGTCTCAAATCCACCTGCTTCTCTGTTGCCACGGTCCCTGTTCAAACTCCACGTCTCTTCTTTGAAAAATAGAAACAGATTCTTGAGTTGCCTGCTATTTTCCTTTTCCTCCATCCAGTCGTATTGCAGTCATACATGTACAGATGTGTAATCCAGCTCTGTGACCCCACGGACGGCAGCCCGCCAGGCCCCTCTGTCCCTGGGATTCTCCAGCAAGAATCCTGGGGTGGGTTGCTGTGCCCTCCTCCAGGGAATCTTCCCGACCTAGGGATCGAACCCGCGACTCTTGCATCTCCTGAACTGGTAGGTGCGTTCTTTACCACTAGCGCCACCTGGGAAGTCTGATATAATGGAAAATGACACCCCACTCCCGTATTTTGTCTGGAGAATCCCATGGACAGAGGAGCCTGGCGGGCTACAATCCATAATGTCACAGAGTCGGACACGACTGAGCGACTAAGCCCACACACATACATGGGCGTCCCTGGCGGCTCAGCGGCAAAGAATCCACCTGCCAAGGCAGGAAACGCAGGAGACATGGGCTCGATCCTCGGGCGGGGAAGATCTCCTGGAGGAGGGTCTGGCAGCTCGCTCCAGTGTTCTTGCCTGGAGTCCCGTGGACAGAGGAGCCTGGTGGGTTACAGTCCACGGGGCTGCAAAGAGCGAGACAAGACTGAAGTCACTGAGCACGCATGCGCGCGCACACGTATATTCTTGTAGAGAGATACTTGTAGAAACGTGCATATTAGTGTTTCGTTTATTTGCACGGTCTCCTCCTCAGCCCTGCGTGAGAGCCACGAGGTCAGCGTCTTGTCCATTTTGGTTTGTGCAGTATCTCTCTGTCCGCAACAGTGCCTGATGCAGAGGACACGCTCCGTGAGTATTGGTTCAGCGGACGAATTCACCGTGGAACCAGTGATTGTAGCTGGAAGAATGCAGTATGTCGGTCGTCTTGGATGCTGGTTGTATACGCTGCTTACAGGGCTGGGGATGCTCGCTGCTTACAGGGCTGGGGGTGCTCCGGGGGATGTCACCCGACGTGGATTTCCACCCTCCCCAGCTTGATAATACACGTGCAGTCTGTTCTTCCTGATGGCAGCGGACCGTGCACCGGGGGCTGAGTGTGTGCGTGGGCGCCCGTCACTCGCCCGTCTCGGAGTCGCGCCTAGGACGGGCTCTCACACCGAGGCGCACGGGCTGCGCAGAGCCTTTCTTTGCCCGGCTCTTTCTGGCGCTGTGCCTGATTTCCAATAGCTGTGCCACTCCTCGAGGGACATCGGTAATGTAATCCTAAAGCGTTATCTAATTGGGAGAGGCAACTCGTTAACTCTGAAAATATACAAGCCCTGACTGGTTTATCTGATCATTTAAATTATCGTCTTTGACGTCTTGAAAGTGCTGGTTTGGGTGAGGGTGTGTGTGATGAGCTTGAATAGACTGGGGGCAGTGCGGGGGAGCTGGGCATCGGTCGCCCCGTAGAAGATGCTTGAAAATGGGATAGGCACTTCCAAGAATTGGTAGGACAGAGAAGAAAGCCGTCTATGTCATCGCTGTGCTTGGGTCTGTTTCTCCTGATAAGATTGTGCTTTCAGAATCTGTGGATTCGTGTTATTTCATCAGTTCTGGTAATTTCTCAGCCACCGTGTCTTTAAATTTGCCTCTCCGTTTTCTGCTTCTGGGACCCAAAATACACATCTTTGTTTTATCCTATTTTCCACATATATTAATCTTTTTAGCAATATTTCCCACATCCTACATCTTTACACTTCATTCTAGGTTATCCTGTATATTGATCTTTTATCCATTAATGTTTTCTTCAGCTGTGTCTAACTTGTTTAACCCTCTATTCAGGTTTTTACTTTAATAGTTAAATAATCTCTAAAATTTCTGTTTCGTTCCTTTTCACATATGCTTGATCACATACCTTTTCTTCTTGGACTCTAAGTGTTACGTTGTTTTTTAAGGACATTTTACATATGGCTGTGTTACATTGTGTATGCAGTGATTCCAGTAGCTGAAAACCTGGGTTTTAAACCCTCCTTCGTGGTTGCTCCTTTCTCTGACTATCCGGGGATGTTTTACTCATCTCCGGCCTGGAGGAACGCTGCAGGCGGTTCCTCTCCGGTGTCTGCGAGTTCCTTTTCTGAGGCCAGGGGGCGCTCCCGAGCTGTGCCTGCTCTGGCCTCCTTTCGGAGTCCGCAGCTTAACGGAGGCGTCCAGGGATTCGAGTTCCCATTTGTTGTTTTTCTTACCCTTTAAAGCTCAGACTTCATCTCACAGGTTTTTTTTTTTTTTTTTTTTTTAACTCTGAAACCACATTGCCCCTATGATGGCTGCCAGCCGTGGTGTTAGTAAGCTGAGTAAGTTAAAGAAACAGGTTCTCTCAGCAGCCCCGTCTCTGGGGGCCCCCAGCTGCAGGGCACCGGTGCAGCGGCGGTGCAGCGCGGAGACGCGGGCACTGTCTTCACCGCAGACCGCCCTGCGGACAGGGCTGCTCCTTTTTGATGAGAATACTTCAGCCAGTGAGCTGGTTTTGGCCTGCAGATCTTAGCTGCGGCCCTCGGGACCTTGGCTGCGGCCCGCAGACCCCCCCAGCAGCGGCGGGCGGGCTTTCTGGGCGCAGTCCGAGGACCCCGCAGTTGTGGCGCGCAGGCCTGGTTGCCTCGTGGTGTGTGAGATCTTAGGTCCCCGATTGGGGATCGAACCCACGGCCCACCCCCTGCCTTGTAAGGCAGATTCTCAGCCGCTGGGACGCCAGGCAAGTCGCCGACAGCGCTGTTCGTGACCATCGCGTAGCACGACGGTGCGCCAAGCAGCGCATGGCGGGGGCCCTCCGGTGGCCAGTCCTCCGCGCTGCCAGAGGCACAGTGCACAGAGCGTTCATGCGTCTTTCTGGATACCAGTGCAACGAACGAGGGAGAAAATGGTGGAGATTTTCAACAGGAGACAGAGTATGATGAGGCTTCCCTGGTGGCTCAGACTGTAAAGAATCCACTTGCAATGTGGGAGACCTGGGCTTGATCCCTGGGTTGGGACGATCCCCTGAAGGAGGGCATGGCAACCCACCCCAGCGTTCTTGCCTGGAGAATCCCGTGGACAGAGGAGCCTGGCGGCCGCAGTCCACAGGCCACCGAGAGCGGGACAGGACCGAGGGACCGCCCAGCTCGCGGAGAGTGCGGTCACCGCGCTTATGAAGGAGAGTCACCGAGACGGCCCTGTGGCGGGGGGAGGAGCGGCAGCGGGCAAACAGCCGGAGGCTCCTGCGAGATTCCGGGTGGGAGCTGCTGAGGACGAGAGCTGGGTCAGCGAACGACGGGGGAGGGGGGCGCAAGGGGAGAAAGCGTCTGAAGAGGCCGTGACCTTGACGGGAAGTCCGGGCGAAGACAAAGAGGAAGAACGCGACAGGAAGACGGCTCCGGCTTCTTGGTGCATAGGTGGCAAGGCCGTGTTAGGGATTTCCCGGGTGATCCAGGAGTTTAGTAGTTAAGAACCTGCCTTCCAAGGCAGGTGACGCGGGTTCGGTTCGGTCCCTGGTTAGGGAACTGGGGGACCTCGGCCCAAGAGCTGCAGCTCCCGAGCCCGTGCACCGCGGCGGGGGAGCGGGGGCCCGGTGCTGCAGCGAAGACCGCTGTAGCCAGAGATAAACAGAAACCGAGGCACTGCTCGGGAAGGACAGCGCTTAGAAGGGGCGGTGGCGAGCCCCGCCTGGGGTCATCTTGGTACAAGGTGCTCAGCTTCACACAGCGTTGTTCGCAGGTACTTTTGTGCCGAAGGGAAAGGCCTACAGGTCGCCAGACGCTGGGCCAAAGGGAGCCCGGGCGATGAGGCGGTGCATGGGGAGACGGAGCGTGGACCTGCCCTGGGCCCCTCCCGTGACCTTCGAGCTGCTGCACGCTGAGGCGGGCTGGAGGACAGACAGCTCCGGGGCCCATCCTGCGGCGGACGCCCGTGTCTCTTGCCTTCCACACAGTTATCTTGGATTTCACAGCTGCTTTACTCTCAGTTCCTCTGGATTTCGTTCTGTATCCTGTGTTACTGTGACTCACCCTCACACCCTCTTTCAGGAGACGGCCAGGAATGAGAGCTGATGCATTCAAAGATGAAAGTGCTGAGAAAAAGCGGAGGTGGGGGAGATGGACTGAAATGGGGGGACTCAGTGGGAGACAGAACAGCTAAGTCAGGACCATATCCGGAGGCCAGAGAACAAGGAAAAGTCAGCAGTGGCCACGGGACTGGAAAAG
>SJYV01030029.1:22799-34827 GCA_006410875.1 Neotragus pygmaeus
CCTGGTGCCCAGTGGGAGGGAGGGGCGGCCGAAGTGGAGACGGTGACAGACTCGCCAAGATTTTAAACTTCAGAGAACGAACAGATAGTGAGGGTGTTCCATGAGATAGGACACGTGGAGGAAAGCCGGTTTGGAGGAAATAGTTGGAATTCAGTCCTGGATATGTTGACTTTGGTTATGCTGACAGATTTCTATTGAGCCGAATGTCAGCACTTCAGCGTGCAATCATACAGTGGAACATTCTTTCATAAGCAGCTGGTAAGATACGGTGCATAAGCTGACAGAGGGCTATGCGTGTGTAAAAGTGGGGGAAGAGGCTTGGGGGGGGCGGGGGGAGGAGCCCAAATCAGTGAAAAGACACGTGTGCAATTAGAAATAAAACAATCTATCATTCCAATATTTTGGCCTCCTGATGTGAAGAGCTGACTCATTGGAAAAGATCCTGATGCTGGGAAAGATTGAAGGTGGGAGGAGAAGGGGACGACAGAGGGTGATATGGTTGGAAGGCATCACCGACTTGATGGACATGGGTTTGGGTAAACTCCAGGAGGTGGTGGTGGACTGGGAGGCCTGGTGTGCTGCAGTTTATGGGGTCGCAAAGTGTCGGACACAACTGAGCGACTGAACTGAACTGAACTGAANGTGATATGGTTGGAAGGCATCACCGACTTGATGGACATGGGTTTGGGTAAACTCCAGGAGGTGGTGGTGGACTGGGAGGCCTGGTGTGCTGCAGTTTATGGGGTCGCAAAGTGTCGGACACAACTGAGCGACTGAACTGAACTGAACTGAATCTATCATTCAGAAACTTATGTCTTGTTCATCAACTTGGTGCACGAAATCAAGTTACCCTTTTTTCTTCATTCTACTTAAATTAAAGGCCTCTGTTGTTCATCATCTTGCTTATGACTTTTTCCCCTTCTTCAGGTATTTCCTCCCATGAAAGTTTAAAAACCTGCAAGATTCTTTCTTGCTCCAAGGAATCATTGCTGCTTACCATCCTATAGAGAAAGAAAACAGCAAAGACACCTAAGTCTGCCACAGCGCAGGCATCCCGGGCGCCCCGAAGCATCCATCAGCAGGTGGTCCAGCTGCCCTGGGCGTGAAGCGCTCCAGCCCATCACCCCGAGTTGTAGCTCACCCCCATCCATAGCGGCGAGCTCCCATGCCATGACTGGGTGTTGAGGACTGGGTGGGTGATGCCTCGGCCCAGTCTTTCCTCTCCGCTGGGAAGACCACTCCCTGCAGGCTTTGCGTCTCCCGGTTTTGCTGCATTGCGTGGCTGAGATTGGTCTGTTCCTCTGGACACTGCCGCCATTGTTCTAAGGGATGCGGCAGCAGAGGCAGCTGGACCTGCCCTACTCCGTGTCTCAGCCTGTGAAGCAGAACACAACCCTCCTTCCCTTGGATTCAGGGGTTGGTTCTATTTCTTTCCCTCTGTTGTTCAGTCACTGAGTCGTGTCTGACTCTTTGTGACCTCATGGACTGCAGCACGCCAGGCTTCCCTGTCCTCCACTGTCTCCTGAAATTTGCTCAAGTTCATGCCCATCGAGTCAGCGACGCTATCTAACCACCCCTTCCTCTGCCACCTCATTTTCCTTCTGTCTAGTCTTTCCCAGCCTCAGGGTCTTTTCCAGTGAGTTGGCTCTTTCTTATCTTAGGATGAGTCATGCTTCTCTGCTCCACTTGCATCGGTCAGAACGCTATTGGCTAAAGTCAGAAACTGCTCTCACGCTGCTGCCTTCAAATGTCTCACTTTCAAAGACTTGCCCTCAGTGCCTGACTGGTATCAGGTTACATCAGCCAGCACGTGCTCATCAGGCTCCCGCAGCCTGTGTAACTTACCACGTTTATAGACACAGGCCCTTAGGTTGCAAGTGTGTAATTAAGTGAAGTAGGTACACAGAAGCACAGTAATTAGAACAGCATCTCTAAATGGGTTAGAGACGTCAAGAGTGAGTTGAGAAAGCCTTCAGAAACAGTAGACTCTGAACATCTCAGAAGCACAGATTATATTTAATAAATATTTGCTGGTCTCCTACCCAGTACCAGAAGACACTTCCACGTTATTTTGTTACAAGAAATAGGATTCATACTTAAGCACACACCGCATGACAGGGCAGAGCTATTAAAGCAATAATTTCTTAAAATCAGTAGCATTCCTCCAAGGCACTCTAGACGTCCATCTTTCATCACAAACTTCTAGCCCAAAGGGAAAACCCCAAACATTTGGGATGGTTCAGTCCATGTTTGCTGATAATAATAAATCCATGCACACGAATAGGTGGACTGTTCCCGTGGGTCTTTAATTTTCTCTTGCCGTACCGATCCTGGACTTGTTAAGCTTGCAGCGTCCAAGCCTGTGTTGTGTGTGTTTGTGCTAAGTCACTTCAGTCGTGTCTGACTCTCTGTGGCCCCATGGGCTGTAGCCCTAGCCTGCCGGGCTCCTCTGTCCATGGGGTTTCCCAGGCCAGAATACTGGAATGGTTGTCTTCTTTCTGCAGGGGATCTTCCCAGCCGAGGAGCAAACCCATGTCTCTTAGGTCTACACTGACAGGTGGGTTCTTTACTGCTATCACCACCTGGGAAGCCCCAGAGCCTTTCTTAAATTCTAGTAAACTATGGGTTAGTAATTGTGCAGACTTTCCAAGGAGGGAGGAAGAACTACTAAAGTTACAGACTTGGTCTGTAGTTTTAAAAATGGTTCAAGGATAGACTACAGTCGAGTTTTCACTATGAAACTCAAATAGCATTGTTTTTTGGATGTAAAACACAGGCGTATAGTTTTGAAGGTAGCACAGATTTCAGAATAAGGAAGATACGGGTTTGAATCACATGATCTAGAGTTTAGTAAGCTTGGGCAAGTCACTTAAGCTCTCTGTTTCCTAATCTGTAAAATTGATGTTGTTTAGTCACTAAGTCGTGTCCAGTTCTTTTGCAACCCCATGTACTCTAGCCCTCCAGGCTCCTCCGTCCATGGGATTTCCCAGGCAAGAAGACTGGAGTGGGTTGCCATTTCCTTCTCCAGGGCATCTTCCTGACCTAGGGATTGAACCTGCATGTCCTGTGTGTTCTGCATTGGCAGGTGAATTCTTTACCACTAGCACCATCTAGGAAGCCCAATGTAGAGATAATGGCACCAATCTGCTATTAAGGTTTAAATGAGATAAACTGAAATACTGAATTTGAGCCTGGTGATAGTAAACATTCAACAAATATCTGTGACTTCTGCTTTTTCCATTCTCCTAAATTAAATACCATCTTCACCTGTTTCTAATATAGGGTGCTTGCAACAAATACCAAAAGTTTAACAGATTATTTAAATGGAAACTATCATATATATTCATATTATTAATAATTTTATATAATAATCATATGTATTAATTTGCTTGAACTGGGAAAATGGTATTTAATTGTAGCTGAGGAGCATTTTGATTCAAATTTGTGGCACCCAGGACATTGTTAGGGGCACAGTTTGGGAACCCCCAACTGCTGTGATTCAGGAATGCTACCATGGAATCACATAATTCCCATTGATTTAAAGGGTTTTTTATAAGATCTTGAAAATGGTATCTTTGTAATTAATACAAACCCGTCAGTTGGTTGTCAAGGCTTATGGGGCTCTAGCTCACACTTTTACTCCCTGTATCCTCCTGGGTGATGACTGGAAACATCAGGATTGTTTTCTTGTTTTTGGCCTCATCAGTGGCATGTGGACTCTCACCCCCCTACCAGGCATTACCTGCCCTCCCTGCACTGGAAGGTGGAATCTTGACCACTGGACCTCCAGGGAAGCCCCTGAGGACCTCGTTCTGGTGGAAGACTCCCTCTGCAGATATAGGGCTCAATTGTGTTAGCTCAAGAGACTCAGTAATCGCTCGTTTCCATCTTTCCCTTACAAGTTCACGCCGCCCTGATGTTCCCTTTCCTCGGTTTGAAGATAATCCTCACTGATGTGTACAAATCCAGGGGTATCTCAGAGGTCACATGTGGAAAAAGTTCCATCTGGCACTAGCTTTTCAGACCAGCTAGTTGACACACGTTCCACTTTAAAGGGAATGATGGGGAGGTTGGGGCCTCAATGTGGGGGTATGGGATAGAGGTTGCTGATTAGGGACATGGGCACGACCCAGTGGAGTCCTGGGCTGGGTGTCCTGAGAGCAATGAGGCTTTTGTAGGTGGAGCTGAAAGCCTTGGGAGAGGTTTGCCCGCTTTCACCCTCCCTGTGCTTATCCTAGGATCAGGGCTGTTTGAGATTAAAGGGATTGTCTCCATGGTAGATGCAAAGGATTCTTGAAGCCCAGTATGAAGAGTGTGCCAAAGGATTTCCTCTAAGGGTGTGTCTACAACTCAGGCGGTGCAAGTCCTGGCTTCTGGGTTATGTTTGAAGATGAGGATGATTAGAAAAATAAGAACAGTAACAGCACCCATAACTGCAGGAACAGCAAATCCTGTCACCATTCTTGCTTTTTAGGAGTCAGAGTATTTGTGCAGTGTGTCCGTAAACCTCCCTTAGCCTGAGAAAGTTGACTTTGGTTTCCAGAGATGGTTCTAGATTAGTCAACATGCTTTCGTTGTCTGGGTCTTTGTCTAAAATTTTGCTTGATAAATATTAAGTGCCTTATTATGGGCAAAGCATGTGCTCAGACACTCAGTCGTGTCTGATTTTTTGCGACACCGTGGTCTGTAGCCCACCAGGCTCCGTTGTCCATGGGATTCTCCAGGCAAGAAGACTGGAGTGGTTCACCACTTCCTCCTTCGTGGGGTCTTCCCAACCCAGAGACTGAACCCGTGTCTCTTGAGTCTCCTGCACTGGCAGGTGGATGCTTTATCACTAGCACCAGGCATTAAAAAAATTTTTTTTTGGCCTTGGGAGCGATAGACACTCCTTATAAGTAAATTCTTGGTCCACTGTGAGCATCCAGGGTATGTCTATGAAACGAATGACTCTAAAGTTAGGTCCTGTGGCTGGGGTGTGTGAGAAGGTTGACCCATGACTGTGGCATTCAGTGAGGTCTTTCGACCTTGACATTCTGGTGTGACCATCAGTCAGTCCAGTTGCACTCCCATTCAATTCTCGTCTGAATAAATACGGCATCTCATAATCCCTCAGACCAAGAGTGAAATTACAGAATGTCAGCACTGAGAGTTCATTTTGTCCAACCTCCCAATTTTACAGACAATGAAACAGAGACATAGTTTTTAATCCCTTTGAAAGCATGTTAATCTAGATTGCCTCATGACTATAATGAATGGGTGCTGATCCTCAGTGCTGACCCAGAGCTGGGGTAGAGATTAGTTTGCATTAACTCTGTCTATAATGGTGCATTTGTAACTTGCACAGCCTCCCACCTCCTTTTTTAGAGCATTCTCCCAACTCTTGGATTTCCTTGGTCCAAAAAAATAGTCTGCAAGAGTAGAATCATACAAATCTGCATAGGTCTGTGGGAAATATCCATATTTGGAGGAGGGGGAATTTTTTTCCTCCCTAATATTTTTCTAGGTCTAAACTTTTATGGTCTGTTGAAAAAAATTTGGGGGGGTGGTAGCTATACAATCAGTTCAGTTCAGTCGCTCAGTCATGTCCGACTCTCTGTGACCCCATGGATTGCAGCATGCCAGGCTTCCCTGTTTATCACCATCTCTTGGAGTTCACTCAGACTCGCGTCCATCGAGTCCGTGATGCCATCCAGCCNCAGGGCAGGGTCCGGGGCAGGGTCTGGGGCAGGGTCCAGGGCAGGGTCCGGGGCAGGGTCCGGGGCAGGGTCCAGGGCAGGGTCCGGGGCAGGGTCCGGGGCAGGGTCCGGGGCAGGGTCCAGGACCCCATTTGCAGTCCAGACTCACCGGTCAAACCAGCAGAGCCTCTGGTTCAGCCAGGCTTGTCTGAACATGCCCCTCCCCTGCCTTCTGGAATCTTCCCCCAGCCACCCTGAGGCATGGGATCTCTCCAGAAACGTGAACCCCAGACAGGGGAGTGGAGGCAGACCTTTTTCCCCCAGCTCCTCTGAGTGAAGCTCCCTGTCTTGTTCCTAAAGGGAACTTGTGGGACCCCAGCGGGATGATTCCCACACAATCCCCAGCTCAATTTTCAGGATCAGCTTTCCTCTCCTTCCCACCCCTGCATGAAGCCCTGCAAAAGGCCCTTTGTGTGAGGGCCACGGTGAAATGACGATCTGAGGGAGAGCGGTACAAAGGAGAGATGAGCCCATCAACCTGAGAAAGGGTCGATAATTCACAAGCCTGAGAAACAGCAGGGAGGTAAAATTCTAAGATTCATTAAAATGCCCCGAAGTCCCCAGGCACGGAAGTGTTGTCGAGAAATGGCTTGTCCTAGGAGGGGAGCTCACCCTGGGAGAAAAGAAAGGGCTCAGCTGACGCCAAGAGAGGGCCTCATTATGCTTTTTCTCTGGCTGCGTTTTTGGGCTGGAAAATGTGTGGCACTGGAGAGGGATAATGAAGGGGCTGAAATTTCAGACGCTCCCGGCGAGCCGTGAGATGGGGATTTAGAACAAAGCGCTGCCTGTCAGCGCCCAGCTTCTCCCTCCCGCTCCACAGTGTCTTATACCAGCCTTCGGTCCCCCTGAAGCCCCTGGCTTGGCAGCCCAGATTGGAGTGCTGATAACAAACATGCTGGAAGCTCTGTGGAGGGTGTGGGAGGGTCTCTTTTAGCTGGACATACGAAAACACAGCTCTGAGCTCTGGCAGGAGTGAGACCTGAAGGTCTTCCCGTCTCTGCTGGGACACTGCGGTGTGGAGACCCCAAGGGAGGGACCCTGGGGTGCTGAAGAGAAATCACTGGGCTTGGCAATAAGGAGACACAGGTTCAAATCCTGGCTCTGCCACTTAATGACTGTGTGATTCTAGTCAAGTCCCTGATCTATTAACTCTGTAAAATGGGGATGATCCAGTCAAGGCATATAAAAAGAACTGGTTGTCAGTATGTTATCTGGCACATTACAGGTGCTTATTAAATCTCCCTCTCTGCATGTTTAACAAGCACACGGCATTTACTGGTATAGAAAGAATGGATAAACAAGATTCTGCTGTATAGCACATGGAACTATATTCAACATCCAGTGATAAGCCGTAATGGAAAAGAATATGAAAAAGAATGTATAACGTTTATAACTGAGTCACTTTTCTGTACAGCAGTAATTAGTACAGCACTGTAAATCAACTAACTTCAATAAAAAATCCATTTAGAAAAAAATAATATATTCATATGATTCAAAAGCCAAACAATCTAGAAGGTATAGCCGTAAAAAACTCACTCTTGCTTTATTCCCTATCCACTCCAGTTCCTCCTCCAACAAGTAACGGCCTTTCACTGGTGTGTGTATGTGTGTTCCTGCACACAAATACAAATAGAAGTCACACTATTCTAGGAGCATAAAATACATGCACATAGCATTTATGTGCCAGGTACTGATACAAGTACTTTGTAACATGAATTCATTTAGTTTGTCAGAACAACCTCATGAGGTAGGCTGTTCATCATCCCATTTTACAGATGAGGAAACTGAGGCAGTAATTTCACCAAAGGCATCCAGCTAATGAATAGCAAAGCCAGGAGATTCTGGCTCCAGAGTCTATACTTGAAGCACTGCACTATGCCAGGATTTCCTTTTCCCTTCCAGGGAGAAGGCTATGTATCCAGAACTTCAGGTGTCAAGGCATAACTATGCTCTTCCTTCATACACAAGGGAGGTGGGTGCAGAGCAGCAGGAGCAGCAGCAGCTGGGAGCCAGGTTCTCTGCTCCCCTCAAGAAAATAGGCAACACACTATTAGATACAAAGTGGATAACAAGGACTTAGTGTGTAGCACAGGGAATGCTACTCAAAACTCTGTAATGGTCTATATGGGAAAGGAATCTAAAAAAGAGTGGATATATCTGTATGTATAACTGATTCGCTTTGCTGTACACCTGACACTAACACAACTTTGTAAACCACCTATACTCCAATAAAAATTAAAAATTGAAAACAGACAAGTGCCTGCAGCCAGATTTCTATGGGCCTGAGGACAATCTGTCAGGATACAGAGGCCTTTTCCTCTCCCAAAGGCTCAGAAGGGTGAAGTGACCACGTTACACCACACAGCTGAGTGTGGGGAGACAGGAAGCCTGAGGCCGGGTGCCCACAACCCCTGGGCCCTGCTCACTCACCTGGAGCCCCACGCTGTCGGCCTGGCCACCTTTGATGAGGTGGGAGATGAAGAGTCCACAGCCAAACTCGAGGCCGCCACGCACGCTGAGGCCGAGGCCTTCGGGGTGCAGCCNAGGTTAAATAAGCAGGGTGACAATACACAGCCTTGACGTACTCCTTTTCCTATTTGGAACCAGTCTGTGCAATAGGTTTAGATAAAGAGAATAGTGCTTGAATGAGAATGGATTGAAATCTTCGATTTTCCTCCAGAGAAGACGTGTGAAGTGTGGGGGTCCTGGGATGCATAGAGAATGGTGTTCAGAGTTTTGAATTATATTAACATAGCCTGTTGCTTCCAGTTTTGCTTGTTGTGGACTTTTGGCTTTACTGTGTGATATTTTAAGCTGAGACATCTTCCCAGGTGGCTAAAGTGGTAAAGAACCTGCCTGCAACACTGGAGACAAACAGGTTCGGTCAATTTGTGGGGAAGCTGCCCTGGAGGAGGAAATGGCAACACTCTTCCATATTCTTGCCTGGAAAATTTCATGGACAGAGGAGCCTGGTGGGCTGAGTCTACTGGGTTGCAAAGAATTGGAGATGACTTAGCGACTGAGCACATTTTGATACTGTACTCACTAAATTCACCTGCCTTCTTAAAAAATTCTTCATCAGTACTTTCAAATTAATTCACTCACACTCTTAGTATGTCAAAAAAGGAACAATATTCAATAAAAGGGCCCAATTATGCTTCATCAAGCTCACCTTAGCCACTGAATGTGTTGTGTATTTATTGAGCACATTAATATGTATCTTTGACAAAAATACTTTCCCAGCCCCCTTTTAGATCCTTGAGTGGATATGACCATATCTTCAGCTCCAATTAACCACCATTTTCCCTATTATATGAGTTTTTTCACTTTCCAATTGATTTTGAAGTTGACCTTGAAGGAATTTCAGAGTAGTCTTTTAACTGCTTATTTGATATAATTTTTCCTTGCATTTTTTTTTCTAGCTAAGACATCTTAATTAGAAAAATTTTAAATGTGATGACTGAATTACAATTTTTTTGGTAAGACTGGTGCATTTATGCCTTTAAGGCACATTTAAGTGTTGATGACAAAGGTTTCCCTTGCCTTCTCCCCCTGTTTTCCTAACAGAAGAAACACCAAGATTCTGATTTATTTGCATTTCATTATAAAAGCTTATTTTAAAAATAAGCCTTTAAGTGCAGTTTCAGACTGATTACTCTGCTTCCCTCTCAATTGCTTGGTTATAGGAGCTCATGATTTTTTGTGTCATCAAAAGCAATGTAAAGTCAATAGTAATTGGTATCTCTGTTTAATGAAGACACTCGTTAAAAAAGCATACCTATGTATGAGGCCTGCAGGGATTTTCTAAATTTAATTAGTTTAATTGGAAGCTACTTACTTTACAACACTGTGGTGGGTTTTGCCATACGCTGACATGAATCAGCCACGGGTGTACATGTGTCCCCTGTCCTGAACCCCCCTTCCACCTCCCTCCCCACCCCAGCCCTCAGGGTCATCTCAGTGCACCAGCCCTGAGCGCCCTGTCTCATGCATTGAATCTGTTTCACACGTGGTAATATACACGTTTCAATGCTATTCTCTCAGATCATCCCACCTTTGCCTGGATTTTAAGTGAGAGGACCCTGAATTTTTTATGCTGTATCCTACCTGCTTATTATACCATCAATGACTCTAAGAGGCCAGATTTTTCCACATTACTTTTCACAGAATTGTCTTGTTCCATGAACTTTCATGAAAACCCATGGTATTAGCCAGCACAGAAGAGCTAGGCTTTGCTGACTTTGACTGTATAATTATATTCTGAGGATTAAATCTAATGGAATATGAAAGACCTTTAAGTCCACAAGTTTGCCTTCTGCTTTTTCTCCCAGAGAAGCCCAGCCAAGCAAAGTCCCCAGTGATTTGTGCTCACTCATATTCTAATGTGTTTCTGTACCTTAGTCAGCGGAACCCGTCTTTTGAGTTGCTTTTCCAGGAGTGGTGAGACGTTGCAGTAGCATCTTGAACCTGACTGGCTTCTCCTGGTGTAATGACTGGGTGGCTGAGGAAGGCGAGATGAGATGAAATGTGTTTGGAAACTGAAACCACAAAACAAAGATTCATTCGCATCAGGGAGCCAGAGTCTCAGAAACAACGATCTTTTTCTTAAATGAAATTTAGATGAAAGGTTGAAGGCAGAATATAGACAAGCTAGGTTCAATCTTTTTTCTTTTTTAAATGTTTTTCTGATTCTGAGAATGGCTTCCAAGAAAGCCAACTTACAGATATAGAAGGAATACTGATTAGGAAAATGTTATATTGAAACAGTGATAGTAGTAATTGATTCAAGCAAGGATCATTAATGATGCTGAAATGTGAAAATGTCTGATGAAGACAGGTGAGGATGTGTCGTAGCCTGACAGGCTTCTCTGTCCAGGGGAAGAATGCTGGAGGAGGTTGCTATTTCCTCCTCCAGGGGATCTTCCCGACCTGGGGATGGATAATGCGGGTCTTGGGTCTCCCGCACTGGCAGGTAGATTCTTCACCACTGCACCCCCTGGGAAGCCCTGTAGTTTCCAAACATCTCCCTCTTATCTTACAGAGAAAGGGGCCATGGTCACTTTACAGTGAAGAAATCTAGAGAGCACCACCCAACCAGATGATCAACATTAAAATCACTGGTCAGAGGATAAATGGACGTGATGTACTTCTGATATGCTGCCCAAGAGGTATTGTTAAAAACGCATAACTTTAATCATGAGGAAACTTGAATCACCACAAACTAAACTGACAGACATTTTACAAAATAATTAGTCTGTGCTCTTCAAAATGTCAATTCCACGAAAGTGAAGAAAGGCAGGAAACTGGTTCAGATAAGACAGAAGAGACAGGAGCGCTAAATGCAGTATGTAAACCGGGGTTGGATCCTGAACTGGGAAGAGCTGCTGTGAAGGACGTTTGGATAATTAGTGAGATTGGAATAAGAACTGTGGATTGACTACTGTATCAATGTTAAAATTTCAGATTTCAATAATTACACTGTGGTTATGTAAGAAAACATAATTTTTCTTAGGGAGTATATGACTAAATATTTGGGGGTGAAGCGGCATGATGTTTGCAACTTATGTACCAATACTTCTGAATTTATGTGAGAGTGTGTATATATATATATATATATATATATATATACACATATGAGAGAGAGGGAGAGAGGGAGAGAGAGAGAGAGGGAAGCAGGGGTAGGGTAGAGATGAATTATGAAACAAATTAGACAAAAAGTTAGTGAATGGTAAATCTGAATAAAGGTTATGTAGTTATTGTTTGTAACAGCCTTGCAACCTTGGCAAATTTAAAATAGTTCCAAATAAAAAAACCAAAAAGTTTTCCTAGAAAAGTCATAAAGAAAAAGGCAGATTTGATTTAATGAAAATTTTGAATGGCTGTGCTTTGAAAGAAATAATCACGTTAAAAGGTCAAATGGCAGAAATGAAAGAATAGATGGAGTTTACATGTACGTATAACATCAACTGAGCATCTATAAATTAATAAGAAAATACAAACACCTCAAAGTTAAAAAATATAATGGATACAAAGAAGCATTTAACAGAAAAAAAATATAAATGCTAATGACTGTCTGAACAGATGATTAATCTATAATTAATCAGAGGAATGCAAATTAAATTAAAACAAGAGTAATTCTATTTTTACCTTTTTTGGCAAAATTTATTTAATTTTTTTTAAATTAAAAAGGTTTTTTTTGCAGTATACTTGACTTACAATGCTGTGTTAGTTTCAGGTACAGGAAAGGGAGTCAGCATATACATATATCCACTGTATTGGGCATATTAAAAAAA
>SJYV01030032.1:0-11287 GCA_006410875.1 Neotragus pygmaeus
GTCTCCCGCTTTCTAACTGGGAGTTTCTCAAAAACTGTTTTTGAAGCTAAATGGAAAAGCCCGTTCACGGGAAGCCCTGGAACGATCGTTCAATGTTGAGAGCTTAATAAATGTTCAATCAAAACTGAAAGAGGCCTGAAGCTCCTCGCCCCGCCCCCCAGTAAACTTGGGGAGGAAGGGCACTTCAGGGAACCTCTCCCCCTTGCATCATCCTGCAGACCGTGGGTCCCTGGCCGGCTGCTCTTGGAGGGGCAGGGCCAGTGAGCTGAGGCATCCGTGTGCACTGGCGCGGCTCGGAAGGAGGCGGAGGGACCCGGCAGGAATGCCCTGGGCGCCCACCGCAATCTGCCGCCGCAGCCTCGCCTGCGGGCGCCGCAGCATTGTCCTCACGCCGCGTGGGGACAGCCCAGTCGAGGGCGACGCCGCCGACCCCGAGGCAGTGGGCACGGCTGCGGGCAGCGGGGTAGGGACAGAAGGCTTTGCGGAGCTCCCCATTTCCAAGGCCTGGGGTTCCCTGAACCGGCTTGGTCAGAGGGGAAGCGTTTGCTACGATTCCCCTGCCAGGCTCCAAACTACCTCTTTTGTAAAGATGTCTTCCGTCTTATGATTGCAGTCATTGCTTTATACCAGCAGGAAAGCCCGTCTTTTTTTCTCACCGCGGCCACCCTAGCCTCAGTATGATAGAACGTCCTCTGCTGGCACCCGGAGGGCCAGCCCTGCCGCCCAGCTGCTGCGGATGGCGATTTGGAGGGTCTATTACACCTTGTGCGTCATTCCCTGCCTGTGGTGGATTTTTATCAACAGGGACCGGGAGAAAGAATGGAGTTCCTTTGACTTTGAAAGTGACCTAAGAACCACATCAGTGTTGGGAATCATTTCTTTTTTATTTCTCTATAATATTGTCAGAGGAGCTTAAAGCATGCAATGAGAATAATCCTAATTTTACTTAGGAATGTCTCTTCATTGTGTTCAGGGAGATAACGTAGAAATGCAAACACTAGACCTCAATTTTTTAAGCGAAGACCTATTTTTTAAGGATCCCCCCAACACTAGTTGACAGGGAGTTTGGGAATCTGAAGTCAGGTACAGGCAAGGTTGGTACAGCCTTTTAAATGCAGGGGCCCTGTGCACAGCCATTGCAGGGCTGTGATGCTTCGTGCGACCCTCCATCTCTTTAGCGTGGTACTGCGGAATCCTCTTCCCGCAGGTTTGGAGAGGTGGCAAGGGGATCTAGCCGAGGAGAAAGAAGGAAACACGACAGTGATTTAACTCCTTCCCCTACGCCCACCTCGGCAGCCCAATCCGATCCATTGGTGGCTGCGCCTCGGCTTGGGTGCAGCGGGACGTGTCCCTCCCATGTTCCCCTTAATTAGGAGGAGGAAAACTGTCATCCCCTCCCGCAGGCTTCGGTTTAGTAATCAGACCCACATGAGTCACGCCGAACACGCAGCCCCCTCCCGCCTGAGTGACAACTGGCCAGCGTACTCTCAGCTGATGTCCCTTTAAAACTCGAATCCAAGGGGGTAATGATTTATCAAACTTGTATTATCAAGAAAATGTCAAACGAAGGGCACCTTGCTTTGCACTGACGCAAACCCGGCCTTTCCCAAGGAGATATAGAAAGCGCCTCTCTTGCTGGAGCCAAACCCAGTCTTGTCAATAGCTGGTCTCACTCTCTACTCGTTGACTCTGTTGCCCGTTTCAGACATGGTGAGTGTTTGCTTTTGTTCTTTTAAGAGGAGAGGGGGCTGCGAGGGTAAGAAGGGCAGATTCGTTTTGGATATTTCTTTGTGAAATGTTCTATATATTCTGAAAGGCAAAGGGAAGACAACCATAGGTACATTATAGTTGTGAGCATCACCTGGGGGTGGGAAAGAGGTTTCTGAGGCTCTGGAGCTAAGAGGTTGCAGGTGTCTCCCAATCCCGCTGTTCTGGGAACTGTCCTTGGTGCTGAAAAACCAGGTGCCAGTACTGAAGAAAGCCACCGAGTACTAGAGGCTATTGAGATAAGAATGCTGGCTGGAGCTGAGATACTTAATTTGGTGCAAATTAAAGAGTTCTGACCTGTGCATTTGTGCAAGAAGGTTAGGTGTGGCTGAGGCGAAGGTAATATGATTATTCTTACAGTATAATAGTAATTGGTGGTACTAATATTTCTGAAGCCCTGAAAGATAACATGAAGAGAGAAAGTGGATGAAAAAAAATATTGCTGGCAGTTATTTTCTTTCTCAGTTGGGAGAAAGCAAGTGAAAATTAGTAGTCCCGAGTTTCAGTTCCTAAGCCAGTATAGGGGCATGGGTATTAAACTCTTGTGAATAGCTATTCTTGGGGAGTGGGGAGGACCAAAAATCTTCTCAGGTTCTTTTGCATATCTAGGAATCTGGAAGTGAATGTAGGCTGTGTAAGATACACCTGGTTACTGTCTTGTGTTTTAAATCTGGTTTATTGTTGATCTTGCGGAGTTGTTGTTACTGTGTGGTCATTTTCCTTATCCTTGCCTTTACTACCTGGCAGGTGTGGGTAGTTTTTGGATCGCTGGGATTCACATAACAGATTTGGCCTCTAACACTTGCAGGTGCCAGGGCATCAAGCTATTGTGGCCACAGCTTGTCTATCGCTTATTAAAAAAAAAAAAAAAAGGCAGCAAATGTGCATTGTTGAATGACAAAGGAAATGGGGCGGAAAATTAAAGAATCTTTCTACAATGGTGATGGGGACCGTGGGCATCCAAAGCCATGATGTGAAATCCAAAGAAGGCGAGGAGCTCATGGCTGTAGGGCTATTTCCACCCTCCTCTTCTCCCCCCTTCCAAAAAACACTCCTGCATCTTTTTTTTTAGTTCACCTTCTATCAGGGAGGAGAGTATTAGCTTCCTTATGTCATCTAGTTATTGGGGAGACAGATTGAAAAATACTGATTACAGTTTTTCTTGGAGAAGGAAAAAAAAAAAATCCAGATTCCCATTTGTTCCCTGGATCTTATGCCTGGATCTGAGTTGTGAACGTCTCTGTATGTGGATACAGGTATTTTTAAAGGCTGCCGTGACTTGTTTTGCACGAACTTCACGTTGTGTTCGCAGGATTGCAGTGCTCCCAAGGAAATGAATAAACAACCAGCCAACAGCCTGGAGGCGACGGTGCCCCCGGGCCACCACGATGGCCCGTGCGCACCCAGGACGAGCCCGGAGCAGGAGCTTCCCGCGGCCACCGCAGCGCCGCCGCCGCGTGTGCCCAGGTCCGCTTCCACCGGCGCACAAACTTTCCATGCCCCCGACGCGCGAGCCTGCGAGGCCGAGCGGCCCGGAGGAGCGGGGGCTTGCCCGCTGAGTGGCCCGCGGGCGCCGGCGGCCTCGGAGGCTCTGCGGGACTGGAGCGAGGCGCACGGTGCGCAGACCGCCCCTCTTTCAGGGGGAGCCCGGCCCGGCAACGCGCTGCCCTGTAAGATTCCGGCCCTGCGGGGCCCGGAGGGGGAGGCGGCTGTGAGTGTGGGGAAGGGCGCCCTGGAGCGGAACAATGCCCCGGCCGTGGGCTGGGCGAACAGGAGCCAGAGCACCGTGGTGCTGGGCGCGGGTGGAGTCGCGTCCGTGCTCCCGGGCAGCGTGGCCACCGCTGTCGCCCAGGTAAGCAGGTCGGGCTGGAGCCGCGCCGCCTCCTGCTCCCCCGCCGCGGGAGAGGCGAGCCAGGCCCAACGGGTGCACGTGTGCTGATGGGGACACCCGTGGCAGTGCCAGGTGATGGATGCGGGAGGCAGCTTGGGGGCTTTGGAAACTCGCACTGCGCTGGGGGGTCGCTGGTTCAGCGGCGGGAGGGCTGCCGCAACCCTGCCGGAGGGCTGGAGACCTCGGGAGCTGCCAGTCTGCCCCTTCCCAGCCTCAGTGGTAGCGGCCATCCGGGTGCAGACTCATCACGCACTCGAGGCGTTTAGGTTCTTCTGCAGACAGGACTTCCCCTCTTAGTAACCACTGGGTCTATTTTTTTTTTTTTAACTTAATTTAAAAAGGAGAAGAAAATAAAGAGAAAAACCTGGGCGGGGAGAAGGGAGGAATGATGGTTTAGTCCTGTGGGCTTTGTACTGCAAGTTACAGGAATCGTGAGAACTCATTTGATAAGTGGTTTCTATGAGGCGGCTACTGAAGTTTAAGCCTCAGAGCCTATCTTTTCTAAAACCTGCACCTAATTTCGTGTATATATTTTTCTTAGAGTACTCTTCTCAATTGTGTAAGCTCCAGGCCCTACAAACCTGGATTCACCTGTGCATTTGATCCTTTGGGTTCAACCAGAGGCATGAAAAACCCTCAAAGCAAATCCCAGTCCTGAGTGGGGGAGAAGGCAGCTGCTGCTGGTGGCCCCCCTCCCATACAGGCTTCTGTCTCCTCCCGCTCCCTCCAGTCTCTCCCCTCCTCCTCTGATTTCTCCCCTCCATCCTGTTTCATAGACTTCAGCTCTTCCTTTCCCGCTGCGTGCCTCTCCACAGCCTTCTCTCCTCTTCGCTCAAGGGCTGAGCCTGTGTATCCAGTGGAGGTGGTGGTGGGGGGCGGTTCTTGAACCAGAACATCTCCCTGTGTGAAATCTAGGGTTTATGTAGCCCTTCTTAGTGTTTGTAGACTCTCTCTCTTACACACACACAGTTATCCACACAGCAAGAGCTCAGCTGTTAAAATGACTAGAAATGGATGTAAGCTTAGGCTTTCCCTCTCACCCTAGCTCTTGGGGTCCTCCTCTGGAGCGTCTGACTGTGTGCATTAACTGCCTGTGACAGCATGTGCCCAAGTGTGACCCCAGGTGGAGGCAGAAAATTTGTCTCACACGTCTTGCTTAACCTCCGCACTGCGGCAAAAGGAGCCGGAACTCCCACCCTTTCCAGCCCTGGAAGAATTGAAGGGGGAGGGTGCTGGAGACGATATGTGTGTGGGAGTTGTGTAGCAGGGACAGTAAAGATGGTCAGTGCAGATCAAGCCCTGCCTTTCCCTATTTTCAGCTCTGCCCATCTTTCTGATTCTTGTCTTTCTGCCACCCACCCTGCCCCTCCTCCTCTCTCCCCCAGACCTCCTTCCCATCTTGCCAGCTGCTCCTTTATCCTCCATGGCCTGTGGAACAGTGTGGACGGGCCGGAATGCTAGAATAGGAGGTGGAGGGTGATGGAGGAGGGAGGTGACTGAGAAGGACCAGGGCTCAGGTCCCTGGAAGCTCTGTGTCATGTCCAGGGATCCCGAACCCTTTCTGAGTTTATTTGCAGTTTTTCTTTCTGCTTTACAGTAAGGCATTCCAGAACCAGGGACTGCCCTAATAGAGCATCTTAGCGTGTGCTTGGAGAGGTGAGCCCCGTAAACCCATAGACTGCTGGAGCAGGAGGGTGCCTCGGGAGACTGTGATTCTGAACCCTTCAGTATACAGATGGGGACACAGAAGCTCCAAGAGAGCCATTGGCTTGCCTGGGGTTATCCAGCTGGGTAGGATAAAGTGTAGATGTCCTGTCTCTTTCCATGTCTGTTTCTCCATCCCCCTCTTGTTTCACCTCTAAAGCTCCCTCCTTCCCATCTCCCTTTCCCTAGAGCTGAAAGGTGCCCCTTTAATGAGCTGAGAGGCGCTTCAGCCCTTAGGCTTTGGAGAGAGTGGCAGGGGCTCTGGCTGGCTTCAGGCATTGCAGCTCTCTTTCTGGCCTTAGCATGGAGTCCCCCCAAAAAAAGAGCGAGCGAGCGAGCGAGAGAGTGAGAGAGAGAGAAAGGGGTGTGTTGAGGAATTTGGGGGATGTTTAGGA
Source organism: Neotragus pygmaeus (assembly GCA_006410875.1). Lineage (NCBI taxonomy): Eukaryota > Metazoa > Chordata > Mammalia > Artiodactyla > Bovidae > Neotragus > Neotragus pygmaeus. The sequence goes on from SJYV01030032.1 coordinate 5,758, forward strand.
TGTTTAGGAACCTGCTTGCTGGGAACCCTAGGCATGATATTGGGGCCTGCCTGCCAAAGGAACTCTTGGTCAGGGGTTAGGGATGGAGGGATCTGCTTGCAATCGACCTACAGGTTCAAGGTTTGGGGAAAGCTGCTTGCTGGTGTGACTTGACTGCGGGATTTGGGGAAAAGGGGGTTCAAGAGTCTCTTGAAGATGGATCTTCACATCAGAATTGGGAGCCTGCCTGCTGAAAGCGTGCAGAGTTGAGGGGTCAGGGCCCTGCCTGCCGATGCATCCTCGTGTGAAAAGTGGGGGCCTGCTTGCTGGGAAGGACCCTCAGCTTTGAGGTGGGGAGGGGTGGAGGGGTGGAATGGGACCTGCCTGCCGGCCTACCTAGGGCTGTGATCCAACAATGTGCTTTTCCGCCCCCAGGAGGACGAGCAAGGGGATGAGAATAAGGCCCGAGGGAACTGGTCCAGCAAACTGGACTTCATCCTGTCCATGGTGGGGTACGCAGTGGGGCTGGGCAATGTCTGGAGGTTTCCCTACCTGGCCTTCCAGAACGGGGGAGGTATGGCTTTTCCGCTCTTTCCCCCACGGCGGGGCGGGCACTTGTGGGTTGGTGGGGACCCAGAGCAGGAGATAAGAATCTGGGGACTTGGGCTGAGAGAGAAGGCTCCGGGCAGGCCCTTCACACTCCAGCTCCATCCCCTGTAGGCGTCTGTGGGAAGTCGGAGAGCAGGAGCTACCATACCTGGTTGGTACTAGATCCAGGAGGCTTTTATCTGAAGATGGAGCTCAGGGGCGAGATGGGTTTCCACGAGGCCCCATTGTCCACTTGGGAGGCTGGGTCCTGATTCAGGTGAACACTGATGCAGGCGAGTTCAAATCCTAATTTAGCCCACAAGTATTTCGGTACCCAGTGCCCTCCTCGCACACGAGTAGTTTTAGAGCCAGGAGCTGTGCCGTCCTGGACATCGAATTAAGTATGTGATAAGATAGTAACCTGGAAATCTGAGCCTACTGGGCACTTGGGTTGTGCAGAGGACAGGATGCAGGCAAGCCAGGAGGTGGGCGGGCAGAGCGGCTGGGGGCTGTGCGCTTGAGAATCCAGTAGAAGCGCTCACACAGATACGCATCCTCTTGGGAGCAAGCAGGGCTTATTCTGACTTTAGCAAAAACAGTTCCCGTTGCATTTGTCCTCACTGGGTGGAAGGAAAACCGTTTCTAAAATGGGGTGGGCACCAGTCATGCACGCACCAGCTGCCAGGCCTCTAGGATTCGTTGAGCCTCTCCTGTACCCACCGAGGAGGGACCCGGCACATCCAGGGTCCCCTTTGCTTGCCCTGGCAACACTGAGGCACCACCGGGCGGGGCTAAGCCAAGCCCCCTTTACAAATAGGAATTTGCACCTCGGTTTCTCTTTCACAGCTTCTCAACTGGACCGAGGAGATAAGAAATGCGCCCCTCGCCCCCATCGGGTTAGGCAGCTTAAGGGTTTGGGTTTTGTTTTTCTTTGTTTTTTGATCTCTGGGTGAGCTCTCCAGGTACTGGGAGGAGGGACAGGTGCAGCGCCACGTGATGATGAAAACGAAAAAATATGTTAACATCCCTCCCCCAATTCCAAATTAGGACACCGTTGACAAGTATTTATGAGGAGTGCAGGGCGGTTGCGATCAGGGAGGGGTGCCCTGGAAACAGAAGAACGCACGCTGATCATACACTGACTGCCGCCCCAGCTGTGTTTCGGCTCAGTTCTCTGCAGGGAGTCCCCAGACCAGGGTGCTGTGATTAAGCTTCCAGTGCCAGAAAAGAGGGCGGACAGCCAGGGTGGGTGAGGGAGGGAGTTCCAGTCCAGGGAGCACAGCAGCTTTGCAGCCAGGGGCTCTGCTGGACTAGTGAGAAGGGCCTGAGCTTTCCTCGGCCCGCAATCTGAGAAATACAAAGATCTGTGAAAAAACACGATCTGCGAAAAACTCCGGCTGCATGGGGAGTTGAGTCCGGCCACCAGCGGGGAAGGCAACCTCTTCTGCAAACACTGGGTCCAGCCCCTTCGAGGGGATGGATGGGAGGAGATGGAGGGCTGGCTCGCTTCCTCCCTCTCAGGAACAAAAGAGAAGGGTTGCACGATCCACATCTTTCTTGAAAATCCATTCAGGAGAGGATAAAGCAAGAGCCCCGGTTTTACTCCCCAGCAGTCCCTGGCCTTCCTCCTCAGGAGAGGCCCTGGCAGGAAAGACCCTTCTAGCAGGAGGAACTGACAAGAGAAAGATCAGCTTTCCTTCTGTGGAGCCGTGTTCTGGGCTCTGGTGTCATGAGTCCCCAAAGTGGTTCTGACTGTGCAACAGCCCTCCCTGGTCCAGACCTTTCCAAAGATCATGGCTATTCCCCAAGCTCCTAAAAAACAACCCCAAAGCATCCTTGAGGATAAAGAACCCCCAGGAACCCTCAGCCAGTCTCTGGAGAACTGCCAACTCCTGGAGCCCTGGCCTGGGCGTTCTAGAGAACAGAAAGGAAGGATCAACATCATCGGAAGCCCACAGTCTAGATAAGACACCCACATAAATATTGTCAAGTACCCGGTGTTGGGAGGGGAGGTGATGTGGGAGGGTAGAGAAGGAAGACTTCCTGGAGGAGGAGGCATTTGCACTGACCTTGCAGGATGGAAGGGACTTCTCACGTGGAGAAGGAAGTGGAGACCTGTGTGAAGGCTCAGGTGGGGGGAAAGGATGTCCCCACCACCCATCTGGTTGGTAGAAGGTGTGCAGGTGACTCAAGTCGAGGCCCCCTGCAGTCTAGCTTAGCAGATTTGGAGAGCTGGAATGCAATGAGATTTCACCAAATTGGAGTCCAGCAGTGAATCAGAAGTGTGGATTTGTTGAACATTGGAAGGAAGGGCTTAATTTGGGGATGTTGAAGTACTAGACTAAGAGAAAGAAAAGAATAAAGCGCACTCAGCATGCAACCCTCAACCCTCATCCAATGGAGAAGTGGAAAAAATAGTATGGTTGCAGGGAACACTGGCACTGTTTAGAGGATGGCTCCGATTCTTCCCTGGGTGCTTACGGTTGAGCTGGAATATCCAAAGCTTCCTGGAGAAGGCAGGGAGCTCGCTCCCCAAGGGGGAGGATGGAGCCTGCCTGCCTGGGCCTCTCTGAGCTCTCACCTCCCGCTCTCTCTTTCCAAGGTGCTTTCCTCATCCCTTACCTGATGATGCTGGCTCTGGCAGGGTTGCCAATCTTCTTCCTAGAGGTGTCCCTGGGCCAGTTCGCCAGCCAGGGGCCGGTGTCTGTGTGGAAGGCCATCCCAGCCCTGCAAGGTGGGTGCCCCCTGCCTCCCAGCGGCCCGGCCCTTCCCTGCCCTCTCTGGCACCGAACGGCCCCAGGGGGTGAGACCTGCTTCTGTGCTTGGGAGAACCCACTCCTTCCTTCTCTAGTTGATCAGTTTCACCACTGGGGCCCTCAGAAGAATGGCCCAAGATCATCTCTGGCATCAATCACCCTGTTCCTGGCAGAATGTCTCAAAGTCCCTGGTAGACGCAGAGTCTATTCCACTATTAATGTGTCCATCTGTAAGAGGGAGCCAGCCCCTGCATTCCCCTCCCCTGCGCCCAACCATAAGGATTCCACAGGATCTGGAGGAAACGAATCCCTGAAACTTTTGCTTCCACAGGCTGTGGCATCGCAATGCTGATCATCTCCGTCCTAATAGCCATATACTACAATGTGATTATTTGCTACACACTTTTCTACCTGTTTGCCTCCTTTGTGTCTGTGCTGCCCTGGGGCTCCTGCAACAACCCTTGGAACACGCCAGAATGCAAAGACAAAACCAAACTTTTATTAGGTAAGTTTGGATATACCTGCACCAGGCGAATTTTCATTCATTCAGGGAGGATGAACCGAGCACCTATTATGTTTGTCAGGTTCTATACTAGATGCTGCGGGTACAGAGATGAAAACCAACCTCGAATATAGTTAATTCTAATATTTAAGGAAGTCATGGCCTAGGCTGGGTAATAAAAATTTTTTTTTTTTTTTTTTTGCTCATGAATAGCTGGAGTCTTTGTTGAAAATGTCGAATTACAAGTCCACCAAGTAGTCTGCCTTACTAGATTTGCCTAGAGTGGTGTCCCTGGTGACTCGTGCGCATGGTACAGTCTGTAAAGCAATGAGGTCTAGAGTCTAGGAGAGTGAGGCATGTGAGTCTGGGTCCACACTTCACACAATACTGCCCAGGGCATGTGGTAACACGTGAGAACAGACGCTTGACCTACAGACCTCTGATAGAAAGGAACGGAGCGAAGTGCCTAGAAGAGGGGAGGCTGTCTGGGGAGGTGGGGAGTGTTCCTGGGGAACACTGGTTCAGACCTGAAGTACTCTGGGGCTGGGGGCTTGGGGGAACTGTCAATTTGTTAGGTCAAGGGCAAACGTGTGGCGGTGAGGAGGGGCAGGGCAGAGTGTGTAAGGCGTTTTGCCCCTGGCGGTACGTGCCTTTGCTCAGGTAACTTCTCTCTGGGTCTCAGTTTTCCTCATTCGAAACACAGAAATGCTGACAACATTCTTCATGGGCTTACCTCACGGGACTGCTGTAAGGAGAAAAGAAGTGGAGGATGTGATCCTAGTTGGAAAGTGCATGAATAGAAGGTGCTAGTATCAGATGCCTTTGAAGGTGCTGATCATTTTCATGGACGCCAGTTAGCATGCAGTTTTTTCCTTCACTAGCACATCTGTTACTCCCTTCAAGCAGTCAGAATCCTGTGTCTCTTAGTGTTGGTCCCCCTTTTGCCTGGGCAGCCTGCACGCTGCAGAACAAGGAAGTTACTTACACGCTTTGAGTGTGTAAGAGAGAAAGACGACCCATCCCTCACCGCCACTGCCCCCCACCCAGAGATGCACGTTCCTAAAGGCGGGAACTCGCACTGGAATGCTTTTACACACCCGTGTGTGGAGGCACACAACACATCCAGCCTCCACCTGGCGGCCCTCTGGACAAGATTGCAGGAGGACTGACAGTAGAGAGACATGCGCATCAAATTCAAACCCAGGGCAGCTGAAGAGCTCAGGATGAGGATTCCTGGGATTCCCTGCAGTGGGGATATTCACGGACATGAATTCGAACAAACCCGGAGAGGTGGTGAAGTACAGGGAAGCCTGGCAGGATGCAGTCCGTGGGGTCCCAAAGAGCTCAACCCTGCTTAGCGACTGAACAACAGCTGGTGTGGGGCCCACTAGCAGGAGTGAGTGCCAGGAGTGAGTGCCAGTAATGACCAGGAGTAAGTGCCCCCCTAGACTCTCTGGGCTTCCGTGCCTTCATCTTTACAATCTCCATGTGGATGAACTCTAAATTTAGGAGCAGTGGTTCTCAGCCCAAGCTGTTGCACGTGGGAATCACCTGGGAACTAGCAAATCAAGACATCACTTAGAGTTGAGCCCAGACTCTCTGGGGATGAAGCCTGCTGCTGCTGCTGCTGCTGCTGTGTGTAACCCCATAGACGGCAGCCCACCAGGCTCCCCCGTCCCTGGGATTCTCCAGGCAAGAACACTGG
>SJYV01030034.1:7154-21566 GCA_006410875.1 Neotragus pygmaeus
TGTGTGTGTGTGTGTGTGTATCCGCACACACATGCATATATATGTAAAGTTCTGTAATAATACACTCAGAACGGTGTTTGCGTTTTGTCCGTCGCTGAAGCCTTTGCGGTGTTTGTTGGCGTGTGCTCACACCTTCTCCCTTTGGCCGCTTGCTATAGAACATGTCGTGTGAAGGCACTGCGTCTTATTTGCCCCCTGCGTACCCCTGTTGACAGTTGTCCTCTTAAAAATTGCAGCTGATGCTGCGTGAACGGCCTGCTTCGGATGTCCCGAGGGACTCATGTGAGACTACCCACGGATCAGTCCTTCGCGGTGACCTCGCGTTTACAGTTCTTGCTCAGCGCCTCCCCTGCCTGCAGCGGAGGGGTGTGAGGTGGCACCCCTGCAGTCTCTCGTGAGACCGCCGGCCCCAGACCTCTGTCCGCAGCGGTCACGCCTTCCTTGCCAGATCCGCGAAGTGCCACTCGCCTAGCTTACGGGCGAGCTCTCTCTGTGTGTGTTTACTGGCCCTGCGTGTTTTGCTGCCGGTAAACTACCGGTGGGCAGTCTCTGCCGTCCGGCCGTGGCCTTCACCTTCACGGCTGTAAACCCTGAGCGAGTCGCCCGTGTCGGGCGCTGCGGCCCCGGGCCCCTCCCGCCCGCGCCTCTCTGGTCCTGTCCGCGTTTGCATTGTCTGACGGGTCGGCCCCTCCGGACTCTGCGCCGAGCTCCACCCTTCTCAGAGCAGCCTCCGGCGGGACGGGCTCCGCTCTCTCCTGAAGTCGCTTATTCTCTGACTCTCTGCAGCTGCTCTTGGGCTCTGCTTCATACAGCGGCGCGGTGGCCCGGCGCCGTCTGAAGCATCGCCGGGGTCGCCGGCCTCGCTGCTTCTCTGACCTTGTCCTCTTGCCTGGTGTCTTTCACTGATTTATTCTCTGTTCTCCAGTCACACTGCTCTCTCTCTCCGGGTCTGGTCCTCTCTCAGCCTCGTGTTAACAGGCTTTAGCGGCTGAGACTGGCTTCTGCCTCTCCCTGACCCTGTGTGCCCGCTTGGTTTTTCTCAGTGTGTTTGTAGCTCTTGCTGCATGTTTATTTTTCAGATGAACTTTAATATCATTTTTTCAATTGCCAAAAATCAATTTTGATATTGTAATTGAAATAGAGCTGAATGTAGACTAATTCAGAGAGAGCTGACGTCTTTATAGTCTCTAGGCTTCCCGGCTGACGGCAGTGCGTGTCTTTCCATTCACCGGGAGATTCTGAGTTTTCTTCAAATAGATCCTGCGCATTTCTTCAGTTTTTACCTAAGCACTTCATCCTTTTGGTCACTCTTATCAATTGGGTCTTTCCTTTCATTGTAATTTGTCTTTGTACAGAAAGACTGTCATTTTTTAATATTAATGAGTAAAATGCACCACTTCACTGACACAGACTCTCTGCAGTTTTCGTTATTTTTTCCCATGGATTCTCTTGAGTTTTCTAGGTATATAATTATATCCTTGGCAAACAGGGACAATTCCATTCTTTGTTTTCAACGCTTAGACCTCCCCTTTCCTTCTTTTGTCTTACGACGTTGCTCAGTGGCCCCAGAACAGTGCTGAGTGGCAGGCATCCTTTGTTTGTAACTGCAATCGGAATGAGCCTAATGTTTTACCCAGAGGAGACCCAGCTTTTGGTATCACGTATCTTCCTTCTCTAAGAAGCAGATATTCGTTTCCTCCAATTTTTTAAGTCAAGTTTTAATGTCGGATATCGCGGAAACCCTGGCGTCTTTGGGAGCGACGGCTGATTTCTTTTGGCCTGCTCGTGTGCACTTTCGTATCGGAGGCTGTGCTAGTGTTGCAGCCCCGGGTGTGCCCTGCCTGGCTGCGGCGTGGTCTTCCTTTAGCATCCCACCGAGCTGCATTTGCCCCTCCAGTCGTCATAGTCGTGATCACAAGGCCTGGTGTCAGCCTCTGTCGCTTCAGCCTTGAGCATCAGAACACCAGCCTCACGGGCAGAATCTGGAAGCGTTCATTCTTTATTCTTCCTAAACAGTTTAAATGAGTTGTCTGTGCCTTAGAAGGCTGAAGGTCTCTGAAACCAATCGGAACTTTGTGCTTTTGGGGGCTTAGCACTTGGATGACTGTGAACTCTTCTCTTTTTTGTTGGTTTTCTTGATTTCCATCTTTTCCAGGACAATTTTGGTAAAAGATTTTACTAGAAAATGTTCTACTTCAGTCATATCTTCACATCTGTTTGCACTGAGTTTTGCAAGTGAAGCCTCTCGATTTTTCTATATTTCATGTTGTCACTCCCTGCTTTTTCTGTCTAGTATTTTGTGCTTGTGCTTCACCGTTTTTTAAGAAATAGCCTTTACACTTGCCAGTCAGCTCTGCCTTCCTCTTTTCTGAATGGACGCCATGGCTGTCCTCTCCGCTCCGCACCCCTCTGCCGGCATGGCCCTCTCCTCCTCGGGCTCCCTGGCGTGGCAGCCGCTGCGTCTGCTCCTGTGTCTGCTCTGAGCCCCGCTTTGGTTGCCTCCCGCTCTCTGCTTCGCGTTACTTTCTAGATATTCTGCCACTTCTGTTTTCAGCCTTCCTTTGACCCGAGAGTTGTTTAATGAGAAAATCTTTGTTTCCCAGTTGCGTTTTTTTTTTTCCTGTTCGTTTGGTTCTGCATTTAGAGTTTTTATTGCACCATTGGGGGAGGACGTGGCCTGTGTCATGCTGACTGTTTGGAGTTTATTGAGTTTTTCTTCGTGGCCTAATACATGATTTTGTACATGTTCCAGGGGCTCTTAAAAAGAAGACGTATCTGTTACCGAGCGTGAGATAAACGCCCCCCGTGCGTGGCGTGTGTGGGTGTCGGTGTGAGCTGGCGGCTCCCTCTGCCCCAGTCCACTCTGAAGTGCTCGCTCTGTGCTCGGCTGGAGGCTCGCGGGGGCGGCTCTGGCCATCCCCCCATCCTTTCTCCTCTGCTCCCGACACTTTGCAGTCCGCTGTGGTCTCTGACCCTTCACGACTCAACCTCTTCCTGTGGATTAAGACCTTCCTGAATCACCAATGGCCCTTGGGCTCATTTCAGCTTTTTCTGCCCAGAATTCAAGCTTGTTGGATTTCAGTTTGGCAGTTCAGGCCTCTTTTTTGTTAGGGCAGTAATCTTAATCTTTTTTTTTACTTCTAACGTCTCCGAGTCATTTTGTTTTAGTGAAGTGGAGCCGCTCAGTCGTGTCCGACTCTTTGCGACGCCATGGACTGTAGCCTACCAGGCTCCTCTGTCCATGGGGTTTTCCAGGCAAGAGTGCTGGAGCGGGCTGCCATTTCCTTCTCCAGGGATCTTCCCCACCCAGGGATCGAACCCGGGTCTCCCGCACTGCAGGCAGACGCTTTTACTGTCTGAGCCGCAGGGAAGCCAGGATATTGTCTTACAGGTGATTCTTATTTGCAGGACAACACACCGCGGCCTCGAAAAATCAAAAGAATGTTTAAGTCCCTCAGAGCTCTTTGGACTCAGTTTCCCTGTCTGTGAAGTGGGCAGTTTTCTTCAGCCGAAACGTTATGTGCTGTTTACTGTACAAGTTATATCGCTAACTGGCACGATGCCATCCTTTTCAAGCTATTTCTTCCTCTGACTTTGACATTTGAGCCAGGCAGGTCCAGGGAGGCGAGTTTTCCAGAGCTGCCCAACCGGCCGTGTGCGGGCTGTGGCCTCCCCCTGCCCAGGGCTCCCCACTGCCACACCCCGTGCTCCTCCTGCTCATCACGCATAGCTGCCGCCGCACCGTCGGTGAAAGCCCAGGTCAGCCTGTGTGAAATGGTTTCGGCTTCCTGGACGCGCTGTGGCAAGGTGGGTAACCAGGAACCAGGCTCACTCTTACCCTTAATTGATCCTTAATTGGAAGCAGGCCGCGGCGGGCTCGGGGGTCACGCAAGCAGCCTCCGCAGCAGCGCCCGCCGCCGGCCTGTCCCCTGAGCGGGAGGGCCGCCCCCTGGACGCTGCTTCCGGCTCCTCGTGACTCAGAAACAGCAGATGGAGCCAGAGACCCGGGGAAGGGCCGCCGGGTTCCGAGCCCTCACCTCCTGGGGCCGCGACCGTGGTGCTGCACGTGGGGCGGGCTGGGCTGCCGACGGGGCCGCGGAGGTGCGGGGCCCGCCGCAGACCGTCCCGGGGGTGGACTGTCTCAGGCCGCCGTGAGGAGGAGGGACTCGGGGGCCTGCTGGAGGGAGGAGGTCCGAGGACGTGGAGCCGGAGCCCCCGCAGCCCAGGATGGTCCTGGGGGGCGGCTGTGTCCGCGCTGCCGGCTCTGTTCCTCTGGGGCCGCGTCCGGTTGGCTGGACGACATGGCTGCCTTGTCTGCTTGGGGACAGTCCGCACACCCAGCCCTGGGCTCCGAGACGAGCCTGCGGCCTGAGCTCACCCCGCGTGGGAGCCGCCCAGCCTCACCCGCTGCTGCCGTGGGCTCGGCCTCCTCTGCCTGTGGGCCGGGCCTGGCCCCGCGTGGGAGCCGCCCAGCCTCACCCGCTGCTGCCGTGGGCTCGGCCTCCTCTGCCTGCGGGCCGGGCCTGGCCCCGCGTGGGAGCCGCCCAGCCTCACCCGCTGCCGCCGTGGGCTCAGCCTCCTCTGCCTGTGGGCTGGCCCCGCTCTTCCCGCTCGTCTGGGGGATGCTGACCATGGCTGCAGGTGCACCTGCCCGATCTGGTCCCAGCACTGCCCTGAGCATCCCTCGGTCCCTCTTGGCGGTTGTGCTGTGGATGAGGGGAGCGGGCCAGGGAGCGAGCCGTCCAGCAGTGAGCAGAGGGTCTCTGCACGGGCAGAGAAACGTGACTAGAGAAGCTGAGCCCTCAGCAGCGAGCTCAGGCCTTTGCCTTCGGCCCGAAGCTGGCCTCAGGAGAAAGGGCTGCAGCCCGGCTCTGCCTCTGGGCACCCGATGGGCAGGGCGCTGCCCTCTCGGGCTGCAGGAGCCCGACCGGCTGGCCTGTCCAGGCTGGGAGCGCAGGCCTTCTGGGGCCAGGTCCCCCCTGGAGAGGTGTGAGCCCCCATCCGGGCGTCCAAGGTGCAGGGAGGCGTGAGCAGGGGACAGACACACCCACCGAGCTCCTGGCGTGTGCTCAGCTGGGCTTCCCACCCGCTGACCCTCTGAAGGACCCCCGGGGCTGCTGCTCTGGGTCCCACCCTGCAGACAGAGGCCAGTGTCCACGCATCTCACAGCGCTGGTCTCAGAGCCCATGGGGCAGCTCCTCCCAGCACCCGCTGTGGCCCTGGGTGGCAGCTCTGTCCTCTCTAGCTGGGAAGGGCGGTGTTGGGGGCCTCCCATGCGCCAGCTCGCCACCTGGACCAGGGTGGCTGACTGTGTGCTGCCGGGAGGTCCGGGCGGAGCGTGGCCAGCCCCATGATGGAGGCGGTGAGGGCCTTGCAGGGAAGACAAGGTTTGGGTGTTTCCCAGGGGTCCGGGTCCATCCAGGGACAGGTGGGCATGAGTGGTGGGTATGGAGAGGGCGAGAACCTAGCCAGAGGCCCAGGTCTGCCCAGCGCGGGGCCTGCAGGCGAGTCCGTGCGGGTGAGAGCCCGGGGGAGGCCCCAAGGCTGGCTCAGCCCGGAAGGCTGGGCAGGAAGTCGAGGGTCAAAACCCTCCTGGTGGGGGGTGGGCAGGGGCCTGCCGCTTCTGAGAGCTCACTGGGGCCTGGCAGGTGAGGCCCCTTCCCCAGTTTTCAGACGGGGAGCAGGTGCAAGGAAGCACCTCGGGGGTTCATTCACACGTGGAGTTTTAGCTGCGACAGACCGTGGGTCCTGCCCTCAGCCCCTGTGACTGGGCTGCGAAGGTCCGAGCAGGCAGTGAGCACTCGTGGCCCCAGTGGCCGAGGCGGGTGGCGGGCGGGAGGCGCGGTGGTCCCGCCAGCCCAGTGCCCTCCTGCGGGGCTGCTGCTCCTGGAGGCCCGCCCCGAGGGGAGCACACGGCTCTGCTGGGAGGCCAGTGCCGCACCCTGCGCTCTGGCTCCCGGCCCTCTCATCCGAATGTAACTTGCAGGGACCCAGGGAAAGAGACACGTTTATGGAAGGAAACGAAAGCAGCAGCTCAGGGCGGCCGCGAGGGGCCCAAGGCAGCGTCTGCCCCCTGAGGCGTGCGCCCCGCACCCTCCGATGCCCCGAGGCTGTGACGTCTTCAGACAGGCCGCCGAGCCTCTCGGCACGGGTAGCAAGTGGGACCCCCAAGCCCTGCACTGAGTGAGGCCGGGAGAAGGTCGCAGGGTGTCCCGTGTTTGCCCTTCTCTCCCTGGTGCGTGTGCGGCTGTGGGAAAGCACGCTCCGTGGGGAAAAGCCCGCTCAGGAAAGTTTTCAGATTTTCTCGAGATGTCTGGTAAGGAAACAAACTACACGGCAACGTGAACTAACTGGAAAATAAGTGAACGAAGGTTCTTTACAGCACAGGAGAGAGCCCTCGAAAAAATGTGAAAAATTAGGCATTGGATTCAGACCAGTCGCATGAAAGCGCGGTGATGTGCGGTGGAGAAGGGTTAACCGTGCAGTCCCTCTCGCTGAGGGCTGGTTCCTTCACTGGAAGTGTAGTTGCCTTTACAGGGATCTGATCCCTGCCATTTGCAGAAGCGGGCAGTGTTTGGCACGCGGGGCATGTGACGGGCTGTGCCTCCGCGAGGCCCGGGGCTCCCCTCTGTGGCTGCCCCCGGCCCCTCCCCTGCCTTGGTGCAGCCGCTTCCCTGCAAAGCAAGAGTCTGGGGGGTGGTCGGCAAGGAGAGAGCCTGGGAAAGGCGGGGGCCCAGGGCTTCTTGAGGAGGGCCAGCCTTTAGCTCAGAGCCATGGCCCACGCCTTCAGGACGCGAGGCCTCCGGCGTGCGGATGGAGCCCGCGCACCCCCCGTGCCCGGGGAGCTTGGCAGGGCCCCCTCCTGGCCTGTACCCCCTGGAGAGGGCTCAGAGGGGGCGCTGATCTGCCCTCCACTGCGGCCACTCCCCTGCGTCAGCTGCTCTGCCCTCCCCCAGCAGTTGCCGATGCTCTTGGAAACCCTTCAAACTCCGACTGGGCCGGAGCCTGGCCAGGCCCCCGTGGGAGTCAGCTCTCCTGCTCAGCTCTGCTCGCGCGAAGCTTCCCGGCTGCTCCATCTTGGAGTCCCAGCCCCCGGATGGTGCCCAGGCCACCGTCAGGTTCTTGCATGGCCATCAGCCCCCGGGCCCGCGTGGCAGATGCGCAGAGCGTCTGCCGCAGCTGCTTGGACGTGGTGGCCGGGAGGCCTGTGTCGGGAAGGTTCTACGAGGGGCCTTGCCGTGGCGGGAAGGAGGCCGCTCATCGGCAGCTGCAGGCTGAGCGTCTTCTGCGCGTCCTCCCTTCTGGCTTAGCCCCCGCAGCCCTGGGCACCGCCATGACGCCCAGTCCCTCTGCCGCCGTGGCCACGCGTGGACAGGAGACGGACCCAGCTGCCCACACGTGCCCTGCGCCCGGGACAGGGGAGCCTTTGTTCGGCTGAGCGCCCATCAGGAGCGTGCCAGCATTCCCAAGGACCGGCCCGCGCCCTCCAGGAAGGACAGGGCTGTCCTAGCTTGTTGAAAACTGGAACGTCAGCTAATGAGGAGCTGTTGAGAGACGGGTGGGCCCCGTCCCAGGACAGCTCACGGCGGTGGGCCTCGCAGCTCCCCAGCGCGCAGTGGCGGCCGGGCGGGAGACGAGGCGCCCAGCCTCCTGCTCACAGGACATGGCGGGGTGCCAGGCCTGGGGGGTCAGGTTTTCCTTCCCTCCTCGCCGTTTAGCCGTGTCATCGTCTGAAGAGCAGGCAGAGGCGGCGTTCGGCTCCCCGTGGCTCTTGGGGACACCTGCAGAGTCAGCGCCTTGGGAAGGCGGCCTGGCCCGGGGACTCAGGCGGTCCTAGCTGAACTCAGGTTCGGTTCTGTCTCGTGGCCTCGTGGGGCCCATCTCGGTGCCGCTGCAGGCGACCCACTAACACCCGGGGACCAGGCGCCCCCCAGGGTCCGGGCGAGACGCTGCCGCCTCCCCGCTGTGGGCTGCGGTGACGGCGGCCACGCAGGTGCCTCTGGGCGCTCGGGTGGACCATCGGCGCGTCCCCACCCCACCCGTGCCAGGCCTTCGCGGCGCGCCTGCGCTCACACCGGCCGCAGGCCCGGGGGTCCACGTCCAGACACACTCACAAGGCAGCCGCTCTCAGGTCGCAGGGCAGACAGGTTGTCGAGGGCAGGCAAGGCTACCAGCCAAGCTCCGGCTGCCGCGGCCTCTACCTCATGCGTTCAGGAGACAGGACGTGCCTGGGAGGACGGAGGGACCCGGGGGCAGCCAGGCTGCAGCCGCTCCTGCCGGGCAGACGCCTGCAGCCCCCGCAGCGTTGGCACGGGAGGCTGAGGGTCCGCCTCTGGAGGCCCCCCTTCCAATGCAGGGTATGCGATTTGATCCCACGTTGGGGAACTAAAATCCTACATGCTGCAGAGCAGCTACGGCCGTGCACCGTGACAAAGATCCCACACGTCCCATCTGAGACCCAGCGCGGCCACATGGAGAGACAGTGCCCAGGCCGCGGGGCACCCAGCCTGCCAGCCTCTGGCCCGCCCAGCCCGCTCCTGCCCTGCCCAGGCCACGGGACCGGGGGCCGTGACTTGGATGCACTTCTTCAAATCTTTTCTTCTTTTCTGATGAACGTGTTTTCTCCTGATCATAAAAGCAGTGTATACAGCTAGTGGGAAAAATACAGGAAAGAGTAACGGGGAAACTGCCCGTAATTCTGCCCGTCGCTTTTATGTGAAGTCCCTCTAATTCGCTTTCCTGCGTTACAGGCTCTGTGTTTGTCTGTGGCGGACGCCACCCTGCTTCATTCTCACCAGCTTCACGAATATATCCTGTGTCTTTGAAAGCGCTTAGCTTGTTGCCATATTGTTTCTTACTATTGTCCTTACGTTACTTTCTTGCTTAAATTTTCCTGAAGCACTTTGTCTGATGCCAGGGATGCCTGAGGCATGCCGTTTCCGCAGCGCCTCACAGTGCCGGGAAGGGCACAGCCCTTTCTGAGCGCCCCAGCGCGGGTGTCTGGCACAGGGTCTGGCCGCTTGTGTTCTTCTTGTGACTATTTATCTGGCTGCGCTGGGTCTCAGCTGTGATATGTGGAATCCTTGTTATGGTGCATGTGGCATCTTAGTTCCCCGACCAGGGATCAAACTCGCACACCCTGCGTTGGAAGGCGGCTTCTTAAGGCCGCTTGTCTGTGAATCCATGCTTTGAAGAGCGGTGTTATGTATGGCCTTTTTCAGTCATGGTGGAAATGCATACTTGTGGAGAGCTTCACGCACTGTCCCCTAAAGCTAAAAGTCAAGTCCCCTAAGATTCTGCTCCCAGAGAGAACCAGTGGTAAGGGCATGTGCACGTCTGCTTGATGTCTGTGTGTACACACGCACACTCACAGACACACACACACACACATACACACAGGCACACGCACTCACACAGACACACGTACACACAGGCACACAGATGCGCACACACGCACACACAGGTGCACACACACTCAGACACATGTACACACAAGCTACACACAGGTACACACAGGCACACACGCAGACAGACGCACATACACACAGGCACACACACACACAGGCGCACATACACAGATGCACGTATACACAGGCACACACAGACACACATACACACAGGTACACACAGGCACACACGCAGGCACACACAGAGGCACACGCGTGTGCAGGCCCTCGGGAGTAAAGGCCCCTGGCTGTGGCCGTGTCCCGTGACGCGCTGGGTCCGGTCCGCAGGAGGCAGGCACGGCAGCGTCACGCCCCCAAGACGGGCTCCCCGGCTGCCCCAGGGCCCTGGCCGCGCATGGCCCTCCCGGCTTCCTGGACTGGTTGGCTCATGAGCGGAGTCACGTGGTCCCAGGCCAGAGGCCCCCGCGCGGGGGATGATTCGCGCCTGGGTCTCCCGGAGCTGGGTGCAGAGGAACAGGGGGGCCGGCTGTGCCCCAGCCCCCGTGGCCGGCCTCCCTCCCGGAGCTGGGTGCAGGGCAGCGGGGCCGGCTGTGCCCCAGCCCCCACGGCCGGCCTCCCTCCCGGAGCTGGGTGCAGGGCAGCGGGGGCCAGCGGTGCCGGCCGGCCTCCCTCAGCGCACGCTGCCATCACTCTCCCTGCGTGACACTTGGCAGCGGGGAGTTGGCCAGCTTGTTTCATCTCTTCTTAAGGAAAAGTTAAATTTATAATCCCAGCCCCGACCTTCCCTGTAACTCATGTGCTCATCCTGCTCCCTGGTTTGATGTATGGCACCGCTGTTTCATTAAACAACATACAGGAATAATTAGTTCGGCAACGATGCCTCAGAACAAAAGCCCTTGATTTAGTTTGACTTTATAAGTTGCTCTCTTTTGATGTGCAGGAGCACATCTGGGGTCTCAAAGAGAGCAGAAAGGAAAATAGACGACGTCTAGTCAGGCTGGGGCTCCGGGCTTCCCTAGCACAGCCAGTAACCCTTTGGTCCCGGGCCCCAGCGGCCGCGTGAGCCCCGCAGCGCCGGCAGGTCCCGCGCTCCGCGCCCGGCGGCCTGGCCTTGCCACAGCCCACCTCCCGCATGCAGACCCTGCCCCTGTTCCTTCCCTCACTCCGCGAGCAAGCGCCGAGCGTCAGGGCCCACCGTGTCCGGTGCCCTCAGGTGCTCGGGGGCCGCAGTGAGCAAGGCCTCAGCCCCTTTGTCCTGCCCTCGGGTTTCGGGTTCTGTCCCCGCGGGCTGCCCGCGGGTCCTCCAGCCTCCCCAGCCAGCAGGTGAGGCTGCAGCCTTGCCCGACCCCAGGGCCCCGCAGGCCCCGAGCTCGCGATCGCCCGCGCCCCGCCCCGCGTGCGCCCCCTTCTGCACAAGCTGCCTCTCCTCCTGGCCCCACCAACAGGTCGCTGCCAGCTGGGCACTGAGGCTTCTTCTCGAGCCCTGGTGTCCTTGCCGCCCCGGGAGAGCCCGTGGTGCGCGGTGCCCGGGAGGGAGTGACCGTCAGTGCCGGAAGCGCTGGGCTGGGGGGCTCNCTCTCCTCCTGGCCCCACCAACAGGTCGCTGCCAGCTGGGCACTGAGGCTTCTTCTCGAGCCCTGGTGTCCTTGCCGCCCCGGGAGAGCCCGTGGTGCGCGGTGCCCGGGAGGGAGTGACCGTCAGTGCCGGAAGCGCTGGGCTGGGGGGCTCGTCCTGGTGTCGGGCCCCCTGGCACCCCGCTGAGGGCCGGGCACACAGGGGTCTGGTCTGTGCACCGCCTGGTCCAGCCGTCCGCGTGCGTGGGGGCCCCCGCTGCCCAGGACCACGTGAGCCGGGGCAGCCAGGGACCTTGCCGCTCGGCCGTGGTGGTGCCGTCCTTGCAGAGGAGTTTGGGACCAGATCCGTGCGGGTTCTGTTCCGGCTGGCTTTCGGAGCCACTGGGGCAGAATAAGTGGCTCTCTCTCTGGCTTTCAGTTTCTAGGGAACCAGGTCTGGGACAGGCAGATGGCAGGTTCCCTGAGCCCCCGTCAGGCACCTTTCACCTCTTGCCGCTCCAGCCGTGTTCCCCCGCCCTCTCACCCAGCACACAGAAGGATGCGCTTGCTCTCAGCAAGGCCCAGTGGGAGCGCCAGGGCTGCCCTGCCTCCCTGGCTGGACGGGGGCTGGGGCAGAGTGGCTGGCATTGCTGCCTCAGCAGGCCGTCTGGCCCCTGCCTGTGGGCCGCAGACCCCCGGGGCCCGCCCTGCCGGGGCCTGCACAGCCCCCCACTCTCGCCTGGCCTGGGAGAGGTGGTGGTCATCCCCACTTCACAGATGAAAACACCGAGGCTGGAGCAGGGACGTGACGCACCCCAGCCCCGCGTGCTGGCCGGGCTCTGAGCCTCGGCCTGCCTGCGTCAGAGCCCCTGCTTGCTCCGCTGCCCAGGGCAAGTCTGCTGCCCTGACCACACACCTTTCCCACTGGTGACGCTTCCACACTTGGGGACCGTCAGCCCGCTGCCCAGGAGCCCGGTCCCGACCCGTCTGCGACCCCTGCCCCGTGGCTCCAGCTCCTGACCCTCGAGGCCGCGGCGTCTGCCAGCGGGAGGGGCCCGCTGACCGTGCCGGCTGCATCGCCGGGGACAGCAGGTTTCAGGAGGCTCTCCTGTAATCTCTCTATCCACACGGCCCTCATTTTAATTTGCAAAATTGAACCCAGATCGAGAGCAGTAAAGCCAGAGGACGGTAAATATTCATGCCTCAGTGAGCGAGGGCGGCTCCGTTGCCGTCGTGAGATTGGGAGAATTACCTTGGGGATTATGTATATTCATGGGCCGATTTTTATTTGCGATATAACATGACTCCCGTTGGCCTGTGTGTTACCCGGTCTACCCCAAACAGACTTTGCGCAAAGCTCCGCCCTTGAGCTCCTGGAAGTCCTCTCGAATGGATCAACCTCTCCCCGCTTCCTAGGAGACGGGCCGGAATAGTAATCACCCTGCACCCAGCNGGGGATTATGTATATTCATGGGCCGATTTTTATTTGCGATATAACATGACTCCCGTTGGCCTGTGTGTTACCCGGTCTACCCCAAACAGACTTTGCGCAAAGCTCCGCCCTTGAGCTCCTGGAAGTCCTCTCGAATGGATCAACCTCTCCCCGCTTCCTAGGAGACGGGCCGGAATAGTAATCACCCTGCACCCAGCCGGGGGCGGCCGCACATCCTTCTGTGTCCGCTCCGCAGGGCGAGGTGCGATTCTCGCCTGTAGGCCGCTGACGAGGAGGCGCGTTCTGTTCCTAGGCCGTCTCCCCCAACCCCTGCCCCGGGCTGCAGGACCAGGCCTGGGCTGTGCTGCCAGCCCTGAGCTGGGGAAGTGCTCACGGGTGACCACTGGGGAGGCCGGTCGCCGGCGGCCTGCCCCGCGGGCATCCAGCTCTGCTGGCGCACAGGAGCACCCGCAGGGGATCGGGCGGAGCCGGGCGGAGCCGGGCCGGGGCAAGATGTCTGGCTGCCGCGGGTCTCTCCCTGGCACTCAGAGCCAGGCGGGGTCAGCCGGCCACTGCCCACCGCCTGCTCTCAGACGTAAAGCTTTTCGTGCTACAACAGCAGAGCTGAGCAGCTGCGACGGAGCCCTGGGGCCTGGGAGCCCAAGGTTGTGGCTGTCTGGCCTTCTGCAGGGATGTCTGCAGCCCCCAGTCCTTCAGCTTCAGGGGACACGGGCCCTGGAGCCCCGTGTCGGGCTCAGCCCTGGCCCTCACGTCCTCTCGCGAATTCATCGTCACAGCAACCCCAGTGAAGCTGGGGTATGTCTCCTTTCTGCTGATGACACAGTATTAACAGTAATTGTGTTCATGGCTCATCTTTACTAAACAGTTCCTAGCTTCTGATGCCGTGTGAATGGCTCCGCACGGATTACCTGGGGTAATCCCCCACACTGCCCAGGGAGGTGGGTGCATTTTCCATCTGAGGAAGCAGAGAGGGCAAGCCCTGTGTGCCCAGCGTCACGGGCTGGCTCGAGGGAGCTGGCCCGGGAGGTCTGGCCACAGAGCCTGCACCGCTGGGGCCCTTGCCCTCAAGTGCAAGTTCATGTAGCAGCTTTACCTCCAGTGCTGGGCCAGCCTCCTTCTGCGGGATCCCGTGTCCTCCGGGAGGCCTGGCCCAGAGCTTCCCCAGCAGGGTCTGCGTCCCAGCCTACTACTCCTGTCGGGAGGCCTTGGGCCCCGTCTGCCCCTTCTCCCCGGGGATCGCGGTGAGACCGACGACTCCTCGGGCCTGTGTGACGGCTGAGTGGGCTGGTGTGGGTGAGCGTGTTGGAACACTGCCCAGGGTATACAGTAGGTGCTCCCTGAACGGCAGCAATGGCGGGGGGAGGCCCCCAGGCGTCTGAGCAGCCTGTTGGTTAGCATGTCAGCAGACGGTCTGCAGAGCACGAGCTGTGGGCCAGAGGCCGGAGTGGACCCTGGCCGCTGGTCTGGAGCCGCGGAGAGCCACGCTGGGCCCCCGAGGCCGCGGGCATGGAGGCGGCTGGGGTCCGCCTGCCGCCAACGCGATCACCGCCTCCCCTGCACCGCCTCTCGTGCGTCCCGGCTCCCCTGCGCCCAGCCGGCCCCTGATGGGACACGCCCCCTGACCTGCCGCCCCTCCCGGGGCGCTCACTTGCGTGGCTTTCTCCACTCCGAGTTCTAGCTTTCCGGGTTTAATCTCCGTCCGTCTCGCCTGCAGCCGCTGCGCTCCTCAGATAGCGGGCAGGGCCCTCGCAGCCCCACCAGCAGCTGGGCATGTCGGCTGACTGCGCTGGGAACCTTCCACGTCTGAGCGCCCTCTCCAGATTTCCAGGCAGACCCTAGTCAGCCTGGGCTTCACCGGTGCCTCGGGAGATCTCTCGGGCATGGAAGAGACTCTGCCAGCCTTAGCTGAGCCTCTTCTTCGCCCCGCGGCTCCCTGGGTCCTTGGCGTCCTCCCCACGGACGGCTTCTCACGGGCAGGCTCAGCGGGGCCGAGGTAGAT
>SJYV01030038.1:0-20750 GCA_006410875.1 Neotragus pygmaeus
AGAGTAAGTGTCTTTTAATTTCATGGTGGCAGTCACCATCTCCAGTGATTTTGGAGCCCCCCCAAAAAAGTCTGCCACTGTTTCCCTATCTATTTCCCATGAAGTGATGGGACCAGATGCCATTATCTTGTGTACAAGGACATTAAAACAATATAACTATATCCCACATGCTCAAGAAGCTAGAGATTGATCATGTTAAAAAGACACTAGGAAAAACAGCCCAAATCAAACTTCTAGAGATGAAAAAATACGTTTAAAAAAATATATACACAGGATGGGATTAACAACAAATTTGATCACACAAGAAAAAAAAGATTAGTAAATTCGTAGACATAGCAATAGAAAGTATCTAAAATCAAACACAGAGAGGAAAAAAACTTTTTAATGGACAGATGATCAATGAACTGTGGAACAACTCCAAGAGGAGTTACATTACATGTAATTGGAGTCCCCAGTAGGGCTTCCCTGATAGCTCGGTTGGTAAAGAATCTGCCTGCAATTCAGGAGACCCTAGTTCGATCCCTGGATCGGGAAGATCCCCTGGGGAAGAGATAGGCTACCACTCCAGTATTCTTGGGCTTCCCTTGTGGCTCAGCTGGTAAAGAATCTGCCTGCAATGCAGGAGACCTGGGTCCTATCTCTGGGTTGGGAAGATCCCCTGGAGAAGGGAAAGGCTACCCACCGCAGTATTCTGGTCTGGAGAATTCCATGGACTGTATAGTCCATGGGGTCACAAAGAGTCAGACACAACTGAGTGACTTTCACTTTCACTTTTCAAAGGAAGAGGGGAGCAGGAAAACACCCAAGGAAATAATTTAAAATTTTCCAAATTTGATAAAAGCCATAAACCATGGATTCAAAAATCTCAATGAAAATCAAGCACAAGAAACATGAATAAAACTTTACCAATGAAAGTTTATTATTATAACTTTATAATAATAGAGTTGCTTAAAACGAGTGACAAAGAGAAAAATCTGAAAAGCAGTCAAAGAAAAAGACACATGATAAACCAGGGAATAAAGATAAGAATGACAACAGACTTCCCATTGGAAAGAATTCAAGTCAGAAGTCAGTGGTACAACTATCTTTATAGTACAGAATGTAAAAAAACAAAATCAAACCAAATTCATTAATCTAGAATTCCATATCTAATGAAAATTTATCTAAAAACAATGTTAAAATACTCTTTACAAAATGAAAAAAAAATGTAAAAAATTAATCACTAGCAGACCTGCACCTAAGAAATATTATAGGAAGCCCTTGAAACAGAAGGGAAAATGATACCAGATGGAAATATGAATCTACACAAAAGAATGAAGACCTCTGTAAATGGTGAGTATGTGGGAAAATATCAAATAACTTTCATATTTAGAATAAGATAACATAATTTATTGGTTTAAATTTACACCAATACATAAACATAATTTATGGTTAAAACAAAGATATTTTTATATTATAAACCCAAAATACACAGAAATAAAATGTGTGACAAAAATAGCATAAAAGCTGGGAGGTGGGAGATCTCATATTGTCATAAGATTCCTATTCCAAACATGAAGTGGTATGATATTAACTGAAGGTAGAGTAGGATAAGTTAAAGATGTATACTATAAGCCCCAAAGTAACCACTTTAAAAATACAGCTAATTAAGCTAGTAAGGGAAATGAAATGAAAAATTAAAAAAAATACCCAATCGGGAAAAAAAGGAAAAGGGATTGAAGAACACTGAGACAAATAGAAACCAAATACTAGAAGAAGATTTAAATTCATCATATCAATAATCACACTAAATGTAAATGGTCTAAAAACTACAGTTAAAAGATGATCAGACTGCTTATCTAAAGCAAGATCCAATCATGTATTGCCTGCAGAAACCCATTTATAAATTTAAATAGAATATAAACTTAAATTCTGTAAAAGCTGGTAGAATTGCAAGGGAAACTGGTAAAATGCACAATTATATTTAGAGATATTTCAATATCCCTTTCTCTATAAACAATACAACAAGGAGGCAGAAAATCAGGAAGGATACAGTAAACTAGAACAACCAATTTAGCTTAACTGACATTTATAAAAACTTCACCCAACAATAGTAGAATACATATTTTTAAAGTGCATATAAAACATTTATCAAGATAGGTCATATTCTGACCATAAAAATAGTTTCAATAAATTTACTATTAGTCAAAGTGTGTTTTCTGACCACAATGGAGTTAATTCAAAGATCAGGCTTCCCTGGTGGCTCAGTGGTAAAGAGTCCACCTCACAATGCAGGAGATACAGGTTCAATCCCTGAGTCAGAAAGATTCCCTGGAGCAGGAAATGGCAACACACTCCAGCATTTTTGCCTAGGAAAATCCCACGGACAGAGGAGCCTGGGGAGAGGGGGGCTATGATCCACGAGTTCGCAAAAGAGTTGGACCCAACATAGCGACTGAACAACAGCAAAAAGCACTTAACCACATTCCTTCTAAAGTGCCTTCCATACAATATCTCATGTCTCTCGTCAACCATTTAACAAGAGGAAATTAAAAGGGGCTTCCCAGGTGTTGCAGTGGTGAAGAATCTGCCTGCTAATACAGAAGAGGCAGGAGACACAGGTTCAATCCCTGGGTGAGGAAAATCCCCTGGAGTAGAAAATGGCAACCTGCTCCAGTATTCTTGCCTGGAAAATTCCAGGGGCAGAGGAGTCTGGCAGGCTACAGGCTGTGGGGTGTCAAACAGTCGAACCCAATTGAGTACACACATAGGAGATTTGATATCTGGAAAATATGATATCACAATATCATACAACAATATGATATCTGGGAAATCCCCCCAATATTTAGAAACTTCATAAGATACAGCTAAATAATCCATGGGTCAAAGAAGAAATTAGATGGGATGTTCACATCATGAACTGAATGAAAATGAAAATACAATGTATTAGAATTTGTGAAATCACAGTTAAACAGAAGTTAGGGGGAGATTTATAGGACTAAATACCTATAATGAGAAAAAGAGAAAGATTTTAAATCAGCGTCATTAGCTTCTACCTTAAGAACTATAAAGAGAATGGTAAATTAAACCCAATCAACAGAAGAAAAGAATAACAAAGAACAGAGCATAAATCAGTGAAGGAGAAAACAGAAAAATGATGGAGAAAATCTATACAAGCAAAAGCTGTTGTTTTTAGAATGTCATTTTTTGAAATGATTATTGGGAAAATACCAATGAATACAGTGCAACAGAGCACAAGCTTTGGAGTCTGATAATCCAGATTTCACCTACAGTTAGGATATTATTAGTTATGTGATCTGGGATTGTCCATATCACAGTTTCCTCAAGTATATCATACTTGAATAGTGATAGTGATAGTGAAGTCGCTCAGTTGTGTCCAACTCTTTGCGACCCCATAGACTGTAGCCTACCAGGCTCCTCTGTCCGTGGGATTTTCCAGGCAACAGTACTGGAGTGGATTGCCATAATACTTGAAGGAAGCAAGGAAAGTCGCTCAGTGGTGTCTGACTCTTTGCGACCCCATGGACTGTAGCCTATCCTCTGTCCATGGGATTTTCCAGGCAATAGTACTGGAGTGGGTTGCCGTTTCCTTCTCCAGGGGATCTTCCCGACCCAGGGATTGAACCCAGATATCTCACATTGTAGACAGATGCTTTACCGTCTGAGCCAACTAATAATTGAGGAGTAAAATAAAAGAGATAATAGTACTTGCCTTGCATTTTCATGTCTAGATACACCTTGATTTGCTGTGCTTTACATTGTTGCGCTTTTCTTTACAATTTGACGTTTGTGGCAATGCTGTATCAAGCAAGTCCATAGCCACTGTTTCTCCAACAGCATTTGTTCATTTCATGTCTCTGTCATATTTTGGTAATTTTCACAGTACTTCAAGGCCTCTACCAACAAAAAGGTTATAATTAGCTGAAGGCTCAGATAATGGTGCAAAGAGTCAATTCATTGGAAAATACCCAACGCTGGGAAAGACTGAAGGCAAAAGGAGAAGGGGACAGCAGAGAATGAAATGGTTAGATAGCATCATGTACTCAATGGGCACGAATCTGAGCAAACTCCAGGAGAGAGTGGAGGTCAGAGGAGGCTGGTGTGCTTCAGTCCATGGGGTCACAAAGAGTCAGATAAGACTTAGCAACTGAACAGCTATAACAACAGATAATGGTTAGCATTTCTGAGCAATATTTTTAAATTAAGACATATACATTATTGTTTTAACATACTAATAAACTACATACTTAATAAACTACAGTAAAATGTAAAAATAACTCTTATAGGCACTGGGAAACCAAAAAAAAATCCATATGATTTACTTTATTTCCATATTCACTGTATTGTGGTGATCTGGAACCAAACCCACGATATCTCCAAGGTGTACCTGTATTGCTAGTGGTAGTCAAAAATGTAACACCGTTGGCTCTTCACAGCTTCCAATCCACAGATGAAACCAACTGCAGAGCCTGTTTATGCTTATGGTCTGTGATTGGTTGAATACACAGATGTGGAACCAGCAGATAGGAGAGCCAACTATAGGACTTCAGCATCCTCAGATTTCCAGGTGGGTCCTAGAATAAGTTCCCTGCTAATATTGAGGGACAACTGTAACCTCATAGAGACAAATTTGTCAGTATTTCTAAAAACTTAAATGTATTTATCCTTTTGCCCAACAATCCAAATTCTGGAACTCTGTTTTTCAATGGGTTTTTTGAGATGCAATTCCTGTATCCCCATCACCATTTAACGTGTAAAGTTCAATGACTTATTCACAGAGTTGTGTAACCACTACCACAATTAATTTTGAAAGACTTTACCTCCCTCCCCAAAGAAACTCTGTGCCTATTAGGATGCTCAGTGCTTAGCTATGTCCAACTCTTTGTGACCCCATGGACTGGCCTGCCAGGTTCCTCTGTCTATGGGATTTCCTAGGCAAGAATACTGGCATGGGTTCCCTGCTCTCCACCAGTGGCTCCTTCTGATCCAGGGGTTGAACCTGCATCTCTTGCGTCTCCTGCACTGGCAGGCAGATTTTTACCTCTAGCACCACCTGGGAAGCCCATGCCTATTAGTAGACACTCTCATTTCCTACCAATTCCCTCAGCCCTAGATAGCCACTAGTCTAATTCCTCTCTATATAGATTTTCCTATTCTGGACATTCCACATAGGTAGAATTATGTAATAGGTGAGCCTCTGTGACTGGCTTCTTTCACTTACCATGACACTTCCATGTTTCATCTATGTTGTAGCATGTATCAGTACTTTATTGCTGTTTATTGCTGAATAATATTCCATTGTGTGGCTATATGCCATGTTTATCCACTATCACTTGGTAGACATTTGGATTCTTTCTCTTTTGGGGCTCTTAAGAACAATGTTTAGTCTGTAATGGCCTATATGAGGGGAAAAGTCTTTTTAAAAAAGAATGATTATTCAGTTGCTAAGTTGTGTCTGACTCTTTGAGACCCCATGGTCTGCAGCATGTCAGGCTTCCCTGTCTTCCCTGGCTTCCCAGGCTTCACCAACTCCCACAGCCTACTCAAACTCATGTCCATTGAGTTGGTGATGCCATCCAACCATTTCATACTCTGTTGTCCCCTTCTCCTCCTGCCTTCAATCTTTCTCAGCATCAGGGTCTTTTCCAATGAGTTGGCTCTTTGTATCAGGTGGCCAAAGTACTAGAGATTCAGCTTTAGCATTAGACCTTCCAATGAACATTCAGGATTGATGTCCTTTAGTATTGACTGGTTGGATCTCCTTGCAGTCCAAGGGACTCTCAAGAGTCTTCTCCAGCACCATGGTTCAAAAGCATCAGTTCTTTGATGCTCAGCCTTCTTTATGGCCCAACTCTCACATCAGTACATGACTACTGGAAAAACCATAGCTTTGATTAATATGAACCTTTGTTGGCAAAGTGATGTCTCTGCTTTTTAATATAATGTCTAGGTTTGTCATAACTTTTCTTCCAAGGAGCAAGCGTCTTTTAATTTCATGTCTGCAGTCACCATCCGAGGTACTTTTAGAGACCAAGAAAGTAAAATCTGTCACTGCTTCCACTGTTGCCCCTTCTATTTCCCATGAGGTGATGGGAATGGATGCCATGATCTTAGTTTCTTGAATGTTGAATTTCAAGTCAGTTTTTCACTCTCCTCTTTCACCTTCACCAAGAGGCTCTTTAGTTCCTCTTCACTTTCTGCCATTAGTGTAGTGTAATCTGAATATCAGAGGTTGTTGATGTTTCTCCCTGCAATCTTGATTCCAGCTTGTGCTTCATCCAGCCCGGCATTTTGCATGATATATTCTGCATATAAGTTAAATAAGCAGGGTGACAATATATAGCCTTGTCATACTGCTTTCCAAGTTTGAACCAGTCAGTTGTTATATGTCCAGTTCTAAATGTTGCTTCTTGATCCTTATACAAGTTTCTCAGGAGACAGGCAAGGTGGTCTGGTACTACCATCTGTTCAAGAGTTTTCAACAGTTTGTTGTGATCCACACAGCCAAAGGTTTTAGCATAGTCACTGAAGCAGAAGTAGATGTTTTTCTGGTATTTCCTTGCTTCTTCATGATCCAGTGAATGTTGGCAATTTGACATCTGGTTCCTCTGCCTCTTTGAGACCTGGCTTATACGTCTGGAAGTTCTTGGTTAACATCCTGCTGAAGCCTAACTTGAAGGATTTTGAACAAAACCTTGCTAGTATGTGAAATCAATACAACTGTATGGTAGTTTAAACATCCTTTGCCATCACGCTTCTTTGGGATTGAAATGGAAACTGACCTTGCCGGTCTTGTGGCCACTGCGGAGTTTTCCAAATTTGTTGACATATTGAGTGCAGCACTTTAACAGCAGCATCTTTTAGGATTTGAAACAGCTCAGCTGGAATTCCATCACCTCCACCACCTTTATTTGCAGTAATGCTTCCTAAGGCCCACTTGACTTCACACTCCAGGACATTTGGTTGTAGCGGAGTGATCACACCATCATGGTTATCTGGGTCATTAAAACCTTTTTTGTATAATTCTGTGTGTTCTTGCCACTTCTTAATTTCTTCTGCCTCTGTTAGGTTGTTAAAATTTTGATCTTTTATTGTGCCCATCTTTGCATGAAATACACTCTTGGTATCTCCAATTTTCTTGAAGAGATCTCTAGTCTTTCCCATTCTATTGTTTTCCTCTATTTATTTGCATTGATCACTGAGGAAGGCTTTCTTATCTCTTCTTACTATTCTCTGGAACTCTGCATTCAGTTGGGTATATTTTCCCTTTCTCTTCTCTCGTTTTCTCAACTACTTGCAAGGCCTCCTCAGACAACCACTTTGCCTTCTTGCATTTCTTTTTCTTGGGGATGGTTTTGGTCACCACCTCTTATACAATGTTACAAACCTCCATCCATAGTTCTTCAGGCAGTCTATCAGATCTAATCCCTTGAATCTATTCATCACCTCCACTGTAAAATCATTAGGGATTTGACTTAGGTCATACCTGAATGGCCTAGTGGTTTTCCTTATTTTCTTCAATTTAAGTCTAAATTTTACATTTAGAACTGATCTGAGCCACAGTCAGCTCCAGGTCTTGTTTTTGCTGACTGTATAGAGCTTCTCCATCTTCAGCTCCAAAGAATATAATTCATCTGATTTCAGTATAGACCATCTGGTGATGTCCATATGTAAAGTCATCTCTTGTGTTGTTGGAAGAGGATGTTTGCTATGACCAGAGCATTCTCTTGGCAAAACTCCCTTAGCCTTTGCCCTGCTTAATTTTGTACTTCAAGGCCAAACTTGCCTGTTACTCCAAATATCCCTTGAGTTCCTACTTTTGCATTCCAATCCCCTGTGATGAAAAGGACATCTTTTTTGGTGTTAGTTCTAGGTTCTGTAGGTCTCCATAGAATGGTTCAATCTAAGCTTCTTTGGCATTAGTGGTTGGAGCATTGACTTGGATTACTGTGATGTTGAATGGACTGCCTTTGAAATGAACTGATATCATTCTGTCATTTTTGAGACTGCACCCAAGTACTGCTTTTGGACTCTTTTGTTGACTGTAAAGGCTACTCCATTTCTTCTAAGGGATTCTTACTCACAGTAGTAGATATAATGGTCATTTGAATTAAATTCAGCCATTCTCATCCATTTTAATTCACTGGTTCCTAAAATGTCAATGTTCACTCTTCCCATCTCCTGCCTGATGCTTAAAAAAAGAGTAAATATATGTATATGTGTAACTGATTCACTTTGCTGTATACGTGAAACTAACACAGCACTAAATCAACTATACTGCAATAACTATTTCAAAATAAAGTACGTAAAAGCCAAAAAAGAACAATTCTGCTACAAACATCCATGTAACAAGCTTTGTGTGGACATAATGTTTTCATTTCTCCTGAGTATATATAGCAGCAGAGTTTCTGAGTCAAATGATAATTCCATGTCTAGCACTTTGAAGACCTTCCAAACTGTTTTCCAAAGTGGTTGCACCATTTTACTTTCCCACCAGCAATGTACAATAGGTCCAATTTCTCTACATTTTCACCAACTGTTAGGCATTGAATATTTGTCTCCTGCCCCCGCCCAACCCCACCAACTCCCAAGTTCATACGTTGAAGCCCTAATCCCTAGTATGGCTATATTTGGAGATAGTCCTATGAGGAGGTGAAAGGTTAAATGAGGTCATAGTGAAAAAGTGAAAGTTGCTTAGTCATGTCCAACTCTTTGCAACCCCATGGACTATACAGTCCATGAAATTCTCTAAGTCAGAATATTGGAGTGGGTAGCTGTTCCTTTCTCCAGGGGATCTTCTCAACCCAGGGATTGAACCCAGGTCTTCCACATTGCAGGCAGATTCTTTACCAGCTGGGCCACAAGGGAAGCCCGAGGGTAGGGGACTAATTATTTAAGGCTGGTAGTACTCTTAGAAGAAGAAGAGACAGCAGTGTTTTCTCTGTGCGTGTGTCTGTGCGTGTGTCTGTGCGTGTGCACAGAGTCCATGGAGGCACACGTCAAAGACAGCAGCCGTCTGCAAGCCAGCAGGAGAGGCTCCCCAGAATCAAACCGCCCAACACTTTGATCTTGGATGCCACAGCCTCTAGAACCCCGAGAAATAACGTCTGTTGTTAAACCAACCAGTCTGTGGTATTTTGCTAAAAAAACACCAATGCTTGTTATTGTCTGTCTTTTATTATTATTATTATTATACTATCCTAGTGAATGTGAAGTGATAGCTCATCGTAGTTTTGATTTGATTTCTCTTATGGCTAGTGGTGGTAACCATCTTTTCATGTGTTTATCCGCCATTTGTATATCTTCTTTAGAAAAATGTCTATTCAAATACTTTGCTCATTTAAAAATTTTAGTTATCATTTTATTGTTAAGCCTACAGACATTCTTATATGAAATGATGCATACAAAACCTGTTTGTTGTAACAGTTTGGAAATAATCTTCAGTGTTCATCATTGGGAATAGTGTAGTTCATCCACATTGTGGAATATTATGCAGCTATAAAAAAGAGAGAGTCACAGAGCAATTCATGAAAGGTACCCTAGGATATATTGTTAAATGAAAATAAACAAGATATATATATATATATTCTTTTTTAAAAGAAAAAGGAAGAAATAAGAATATATATATTCTTAGCTTATACTGCAATCAACTGGGAATTCTTTAAGTGATTATTAATATGGTGGAAGATGGGTCATGCGGTTGACAGGAACAGGAATAACTGATACTTATTGTGTAGTTTCTATATTATTTTGATTTTTGAAGCTTTAAATGTGCTGCTTACCCAAAACACTAAAGATTGACACACAAAAAGTTCAAAATTTCAGTATTGTATCTGGCCCTTAGCAGGTGTGTTCTTGTGATGTAGGCCTCATTCTCTTCCCTACAGATGGATGTCCTTTATAAATGGGAAGAGGGTGAGGCATGGCCACACACAGTTCCTGGCTCACATCATTCTGGATTCCAGAAAAAAGAGAAGCATTTTCTCACCTAGCATTTTTAGATAAAAAGCCCAAAGCCTCAAAGAATGCTATTTGATTCAGCTTCAGTCACAGGCTCATCCTGGTGGCAAGAAGCAGGAACTGCAATTTGATGTCCCATCAGAAAAACAAGTGGAGTCACAGCGAGAATCATTTTTTCAAGGATGCTTTTATCAAATGGGGCAAGGGACACTGTACAGATCAAAGCAACAGGCATCCACCTGAGCAGGGGAGACAAGCAATATAAACAGACAATTCTTAGAGTGTGGTCCATGCCATGTAGGCAGGCACAGTTATGGGAGCCCAGAGGAGGCAGCGGTCTAGCCAGGAAGACTTCTTGCAGGTGGTTATCCTCTGGTCGAGTTTCAGGTGATAAGTAGCATGCCTTCAGTGGGGGGGGAGGGGGAGAAAGAATGTGAACAGTGTTCCGGGCAGAGGGAAAGGCAATATGAGCAAAGACCAGAGAAGGAGGAGAGTATTATGAGCTGAATTGTGTTTCCCCCAGATTTACACGTTGAAGCCTTAAAACTCAGTACCTCAGAGTGTGGCTGTATTTTGGAGACAAGGCTTTTCACAAGGTAATTAAGTTAAAATGAAGCCATCAGGATGGGTCCCCATCCAA
The DNA here is from genome assembly GCA_006410875.1 of Neotragus pygmaeus. Lineage (NCBI taxonomy): Eukaryota > Metazoa > Chordata > Mammalia > Artiodactyla > Bovidae > Neotragus > Neotragus pygmaeus. Next base: position 10,601 of record SJYV01030038.1, read on the forward strand.
CCTGACTGGTTTCTTATAAGAAGAGAAATTTGGGTGCACAAAGAAGCCGTAGGGATGGGTGTACACACAGAGGAAAGACCTTTTGAGGACACAGAAAGGAGGCAACCGCCTGCAAGCCAGGGGAAAGGCCTCAGGAGAAACCAAATCTGCTGACACCCAGTGCTCATCAAGCCTCTGGACTGTGAGAAAATTAATTTCCAGTGCTAAGTTAGAAGCACAGCTTTCATCTGGGAAGCATGTAGTTTAGTGGAAATACAAAGGGCTCATGTTTCCTGTCTCCTCTGCCAGACTTGGTGCTTAGTTCTTCACGTGCATTCACTAGTTGCATTCTCCCTATAATCCTTGAAGAGCTATTATCAGCCCCTGAGTACAGTACAGAAAACTAAGGCATGGAGAGGTTAAGTGACCTGCCCAAGATCACACAGCTAACAAGTGATGAAGCTGTAACTGGGACCCAGATTGATCTGATTCCATCCCTAAGGAGCAAAGATATTTAGAATCTGGTGCCTGCCTGAAGTGGTGAATGGTAGAGGAGGATGTGGACCATGGCAGATTTTGAGTCCTTCAGTTCAATTCAGTCGCTCAGTTATGTCCAACTCTTTGTGACCCCATGAACGGCAGCACGCCAGGCCTCCCTGTCCATCACCAACTCCCGGAGTCCACCCAAACCCATGTCCTTTGAGTTGGTGATGCCATCCAGCCATCTCATCCTCTGTCATCTCCTTATCCTCCTGCCCTCAATCTTTCCCAGCATCAGGGTCTTTTCAAACGAGTCAGCTCTTCGCATCAGGTGGCCAAAGTACTGGAGTTTCAGCTTCAACATCAGTCCTTCCAATGAACACGCAGGACTGATTTCCTTCAGAATGGATTGGTTGGATCTCCTTGCTGTCCAAGGGACTCTCAAGAGTCTTCTCCAACACCTCAGTTCAAAAGCATCAATTCTTCTATGCTCAGCTTTCTTCACAGTCCAACTCTCACATCCATATATGACCACTGGAATAGCATATGGTAGTGTCCAGGCTTCCAAGACCTGGGAGGGAGTGGCATTGAGATTTGGGAAGTAGTATAATACCAATAGGTCAGTACATCAAACCTGAAGCCAAAACCCTGGGTTCAAGTCCCAGCACTGCTTCTACCTGGGGCTTTGGGCAAGTGCCGTAGTCTTTCCTCATGTGGGAATCATCTAGCATGTGCATGCTCAGACATATCTGACTCTTTGTGACCCCATGGACTGTAGCCCTCGGGCTCCTCTATCCATGGAACTTTCCAGGCAAGATATACTGGAATGGGTTGCCATTTCCTTCTCCAGGGATCTTCCTGACCCAGGGATCGAACCTGAGTCTCTTGCATCTCCTGCTTTGGCAGGTGGATTCTTTACCACTTGTGCCACCTGGGAAGTGTGGGAATCACAGTGACATTTATCTCAAAATACTACTATAAATGATATCTAACATTAGTGTTTTCTGAAAATTCTCAGTAATCGTAGCTACTGTTGCTATTACAACCACAGAGAGCGTGTAGGAGGTGATGTCCTCTCTTGGATGTGCATTTGACCTCCAGGAAGACTTGTTGCTTCTTGGAGCTCTCCCCTCCCCCTCACTGGGGCCCTCCTGTGCCTCAGGGCCTGGGCCTGCCTCCTCCAGGAAGCCCTCCCTCCTCCAGGAAGCCCTCCCTCCTCCAGGAAGCCCTCCCCACTGCTGCTGCTCAGGGCCCTCTGACATTTCAATAACTTGCCTCCAAGTAACTGTTCTGCCCTGGTTGGTTACTGACGCGAGCGACAGGAGAGTCTCCATTCGTGTCCATGGTCTCCCTCTCTCTCTCCGGCTTTTCCTTCCCTCCTTCTTGGTCACTCTTCCTCTAGAAATCCAAGGCATCCTTGCCATCAGGTGCTGCAAAGTGACCACCTGGGTGACAAAAAACCCCAGTCCTCACTTCTAAGCACTGCTGCTTTCCTGAAACCCCATGACAGTGATGGAGAGCAGTGAGTGTCGGAGGTGGGCCACCAAGACTTGGTTGGGGCACGGAAGTCCTACTCCCTCACATGTATTGGCCCAATTAGCTGTCTCAGCCTTAGTTCTGTCCCCTTCAGACACTGCATCCTTCATTTCTGGGGCCTGACTTCTGCCCCACCGGGGCTCTCATTTCCTCCATGGGAGCTTTACAAAGTAAGGACCAGACGGAGCCAATGCAGAGATGGCTCCTAGGGTCTGCCTTGTCCTCTGCTAAGGAACAGGGACTGATCAAGCACCTGTGGAATGCCCAGCCCTGTACTAAGCACAGGCAAGAGAAAAGAGAAGACCTGGGGAGACAGCTCATGCCCGGGGGATGAGGATAGGGCAGGGAAGTGGGCTGAGAACCTGGGGAATAGCTCCCAACCTTCACACCCCTTATCTCCAACAGTCTCCAGAGGCTGAGAAGCTGGGGGGCCCTCTGCTGGGGTTGGGCGAGGGGATATTCCACCAGTTTCCAGGCAGCAGCCTCCTGACCACCCGCCCTTCTGCACCTGCCTCCCTCACCCTCTCACACGCTGTCACACTTATGAAATGAGATGATCTGAGCAAAGCATTTACCATCCTGCCTGGTTAACGCTGCGCCCTTGATAAATGCCTGTAGTCACACCCCCTCCCCCACACCCTTTCAGACGCAGTCTGTCCTGCTCACACGTAGTCCGTCAGCACTTTCAGGGGCTCTGACACCAGTGTGCCATTTGCTCTCTGACACACCTCGCATTCTCCAACTACACACACACACACAAGCACACACACACACACAAGCACACACACAAGCACACACACACACACAAGCACACACACCCACACACACCCTGCTGCCTCACCCACCCAGATTTCTTTCTGCCCTGAGCCCAGCAGGCTGCTGAGTGTGAGCCAAGAGGCCAAGTGGCCATTGCAGGGCGGTGGAGAGAAGCCTGTTCCCACAGCCCAGTCCCATCAGAGAGGCCTGAGTCTGGAGAAGCCTGGAGAAGGGGCCCTGAGCTGGCAGGAAGGGAGGGAGAGGAGGCAGGTGATGGGAAGACTGGGCCAGGCTCACCTCAGTCTTTTCAGGTGAGAAGTCTGGAGCCCCAGACCAGCCTCTGACAGCAGCCCAGGGGGTGGGGGCTGTAGGAGATGGCACGAGGCATACTGAGCCTCCCTGGGACCAACCCCAGCTGGGAGAACAGGTTTGGAAGGGCCATTCCTGACCCACAAGGCCTCTCCCACCTCAGGCCAGAACCAACACCCTGCACCTGAGCTGTCTCAAGGCTGACAATGGCCTGGGAGGGTAAGAGGGGACGGGATCAAGGATTTTGCCCTCCTCCCATCTCTACCTCCAAGTGTCACGTGCAACAACTGTGATCCTTGGGCCAAGTGATCCCAAGGCCTGGGACAGACAGACAGTCTATGGAAATAAACAGGAATGGGGACTTCTTCAGCAGTCCAGTGGTTAAGACTCTGCATTCCCAATGCAGGGGGCCCCCGTCTTGTCCCTGTTCAGGGAACTAGATCCTGCATGCCACAACTGAGAGGTCACGTGCCACAAGCAAATGTTCCGTGTGCTGCAACTACAAGATCTCACAGAAGATCCTGTGTGCCATACTGCAGATCGAAGATACTACACGTGGCAACTAGCCAAGTAAATAAGTAAAAATGTTTTAAAAGGAAATAAATAACTAGCAGAATCATTTATGCTGGGCTTATAAATGAATAGAAGTGTGTTCCCCACTATTTTTTGAGTTCGTGTGCCATTGGTATCCCTTAACTGAACCGAACTGAACTGAGTCCTTAAATATTTGATTGAATTTACCAGTGAAACCATCTCGGTGGAAATTTTTTATATTATGAATTCAATTTCTTTATTAGATTTAGAGGTATCCAGATTTTCTAACTTTTCTTTAAAAAGAATGATAATTTTAAATGTCAAGAAATAATATCACTTCCCTTATGGAAACCTCCAATGACTTCTCCTTGTGCTAAGAAGAAAATCCAAAGTCACTTTCATAATCTCTAAGGCTTTTTAGGATCTGGTTCCTGCCTGCTTTACGGATCTCACCTGGACCCACATTCCTGATATTCACTGGGATGATTCCCTAACATCATTTAGATTTCAGCCCAGGTGTCACCTCCTTGTAGTGGTCGCTCAGTCGCTCGGTCGTGTCCGACTCTTTGCAGCTCCATGGACTGCAGCATGCCAGGCCTCCCTGTCCATCACCAGTTTCCAGAGCTTGCTCAACCTCATGTCCATCGAGTTGGTGATACCATCCAACCATCTCACCCTCTGTCATCCCCTTCTCTTCCTGCCTTCAATCTTCCTAGCATCAGTTCAGTTCAGTCGCTCAGTCGTGTCCGTCCCTTTGCAGGGTCTTTTCAAATGAGTTAACTCTTCACATCAGGTGGCCAAAGTATTGGAGTTTCAGCTTCAGCATCAGTCCTTCCAATGAATATTCAGAACCGATTTCCTTTAGGATTGACCGGTTGGATCTCCTTGCAGTCCAAGGGACTCTCAAGGGTCTTCTCCAGCACCACAGTTCGAAAGTGTCAATTATTTGGTGTTCAGCCTTCTTTATGGTCCAATTCTTACATCCATACATGACTACTGCAAAAACCATAGCCTTGACTAGACAGACCTATGTCAGCAAAGTAATGTCTCTGCTTTTTAATATGCTGTGTAGGTTGGTCATAGCTTTCCTTCCAAGGAGCAAGCATCTTTTAATTTCATGGCTGCAGTCACCTCTGCAGTGATTTTGGAGCCCAAGAAAATAAGGTCTGTCACTGTTTCTATTGTTCCCCCATCTATTTGCCATGCAGTGATGGGACCCAGATGCCATGATCTTAGTGTTCTGAATGTTGAGTTTTAAGCCAGCTTTTTCACTCTCCTCTTTCATTTTCATCAAGAGGCTCTTTAGTTCCTCTTTGCTTTCTGCCATAAGGGGGGTGTACCTAGAACTTCCAGATGTTCAAGCTGGATTTAGAAAAGACAGAGGAACCAGAAATCAAATCACCAACATCCGTTGGCATAGAAAAAGCAAGAGAATTCCAGAAAAACATCTACTTCTGCTTTATTGGCTACACTAAAGCCTTTGAGTGTGTGAATCACAACAAACTGTGAAAAATTCTTCCAGAGATGGGAATACCAGACCACCTGACCTGCCTCCTGAGAAATCTGTATGCAGGTCAAGAACTGGACATGAAAAAACAGACTGGTTCCAAATTGGGAAAGGAGTATGTCAAGGATGCATATTGTCACTGTGCTTATTTAACTTATATGCAGACTACATATAAGGCAAAACGCCAGTCTGCATGAAGCACAAGCTGAAATTAAGATTGCCAGGAGAAATACCAACAACCTCAGATATGCAGATGACACTACCCTATGGTCACCTCCTTAGGGAGGTCTTTTCGCACAGCAAATCAAAATCTCAATCATTCTATATTATCCATTAAAAATGTATAGCATTTATCATGATCTGACATTATGTTTATTATTAGTTAACTCATTATTTCTACCTGATATCTACCACATAGAATTTCAGGTCTTTTGTGCCAGTGCCCTTGTTGGACTTATTCACAGCTGTGTCCTTAGAGAACACCTTGTCATAGATGATACATGTACTAAGTTGTTGATTTGTTGTCCTGGAATCCCTAGCCCTGACCTGAGTGTATGTGTTGAGAAATTGTTGGGAAAGGGGGCTTGAAGAATCTTGGCCTCTCCTCTGATTGGCCCCTGGGATTGGCAAGCATCAAGTATAAGAACAGGTAATTTCCAGGGGCTACTCTTGCCCATGGGCTTTTTTTCTCTCCTACGCAAGTCTGACTCCAGCCTAACTCCCTCTTCTATCACCAGCAGCTGGAAGATAGCTGAGGGGTCAACTACCTTAGAAAAAGTGATCCAGATCCAGGCCCTGGTATCAAAGAAGTGTCTACTCATTCTAATTAAGAAGCCCCTTGGTTTATGTGTCTTTGAAAAATATCACTTCCTCCCTCTAACTTACACCTGACACTCTGTAGATGCCTAATCATTCCTGAATATCAACAATCCATTCCATGCCTACATTTCTGTGATTCTATCTTGCCCCATGCCCTGGTTGCAGATGAGAAAACTGAGTCACAGAGAGACTCTGTGGTCCTACCATACCACAGAGAAAGTTCCTGGAGGTGCTGAAGCTCATAGATTCCTCCCCCCACCGATTTATGATCCTACCAACAAGGGCATCAATTTCAGAGATTAACAGCTGCAAATGATGGTATCAAGTAGGCTGCCCCAGCAGCTCTCCGAAGTGCATCTCCAATTCAGGTTTATCTTCATTAAGCAAGTAATTCATTACCGGGCGGCAAGCATTCACATCAGAGTGAGAATATTAAAAAAGTAATTATATTTTTCACAGTGCAGCTTTCTGGGTAAATTGTATGCAAATTGCTGTCTAAATCAGGCTGGCAGAACCCTGGCAGGTCTCGGCGCTCTTTGAGGGGATATTTTGGAGGCCGGACCAATCACCTTCTGCTCACCTCAATGAGTGTCCAGTGTGGAATCTTGCGTTCAGTCAAAGAAAGCTCAAAAATAGTNTTGCTGTCTAAATCAGGCTGGCAGAACCCTGGCAGGTCTCGGCGCTCTTTGAGGGGATATTTTGGAGGCCGGACCAATCACCTTCTGCTCACCTCAATGAGTGTCCAGTGTGGAATCTTGCGTTCAGTCAAAGAAAGCTCAAAAATAGTAGCAATTATTATTTCTTAACTCCACTGGGACTCAGTTTCCTCATCTGTAAAATGGGGCTCCTAGCAGAACAAAATAAAGGAATGGGGAAGACAGTCTCTCGCATAGTATCTGCTCGGCCTGGACATGTGAGGTCCACAACCTCAGGAAATGGTAAGACAATTTCAGGGAGGGCAAGCTGTATCCATGAGGCACTAACATCTACAGTCTCAGAGAATGGGAGGGGCACTCGTGGGAGGGGCACTCCTGTGAGGGGCAATGGGTACTGGGTGGGGTCAGGAGGCCTACCTCCCTTCTTATCCTGGCTCTGCCACCAATTCATGGGGAGGGAGGTGGGAGCGGGGTTCCGGATGGGGAACACGTGTACACCCGTGGCGGATTCATGTTGATGTATGGCACAACCAATACAATATTGTAAAGTAATTAGCCTCTAATTAAAATAAATAAATTTATATTAAAAAAAAAAACCACACAAACAAAATCACCGTTTCTCCCTTCTGGTCTATACTTAATACCCAGATATAATTAAGCCCTGAGTAATGTTCACCCAGCTGGTGCACACAATTCCCCCAGATTGCACTGACCTCTAACCTCCAGCAGTGAGAAGTTTCATGCTAAAATAGGGCATTTGAAGTGCAAACACGACAACTCCCTCAGCTTACAATTGAGAAAAAGAAGCCCAGAGAAAGGTGTGAATGACCCAAAGTCACACATCAGGTAAGTGATTAAGTCATGACCAGAATCCCAGGCCAGGGCAGTTCTAATATGTACTGTTAATACCCATCTGTCAAATGGGCACTTTAAGGCCTGAATTGAAACTGTAAAATGTGGTTTGCACACTGGTGTCAGCAACTTTATCTTAGGGTTGGCATACAATCCTGGGATTCAATCCGGGGCAGATTACTTCCTGTCGAACCTCAATTTCTCCATCTGTCAAATGAGGCTGTTGGAAGAGATATTGCTATGGGCTTCTTCCATGAAACTCAAGAGGGAGGATTTTCATGACACCTTTTCCCTTCTCTCTCTCTGAGAGAAGCCCTGGGACTTCCCAGGGACCTAGAGGCAGAAGGGGCTGGGCCTGCCCATGGGAGTCCTGGGTCCAATTCCCAGCCCCTCTGCCCACACGCTGGAAACCTGCTGGCAGTGGCTTTGGGAAGATGAATGGTGCCCTTGTGATGGGGGACCACCTGCTGATGACCCCAGCAGCCCAGAGCCCCAGGCCTCAGGGCTAAGGCTACCCCAGAGACAATGTCAAACTGGGCCACACAAGTCCATGCAAATGAGGCTGCAACCGGGCGCAGTGCTGTGTTGCACACCAAGACGCTGCCTGGTGGGTCTTGTAACACATAATTACAGCCAGACACAGAGTCAGGCTGGTATTCACAGCTACATGCATGAGTGCTCAGACAGGAAGACAGGGCTAGGTAACACCTTCACACACTGTTAGAGGCACCTAACAATACCTGGCCACAACTAAGTCCTGGGTAGTGGTCAGCCAGCAGGGCACAGCAAAGCATATAATGGTACTGCAGTCATGCCAGAATACCAGTGACATCTAGACACAGACCTCTCTGGGAGAATGTACGGCTCCTGTCTGACCCAGTTCTTATTTACAGACCCTTACCTGTGCAGATCCCCAATCCTATACCCATGAGCCTGCTGAAAAGTCTTACCGTCACCCCCAGACAGCAGGTTCTGGACCACACAGGCGAGTGCCCATCTCTGCGCATGCCCAGACACGTGTTGCTGCAGCCCCTGTCTCTGTGAGATCCTTCTGTTCTCATGTCTTCCTTGAGCATCATTTCAGAGCACCCAGAATTTTCGAGACAAGCCAAACCATGCTTCCTGCCTCTTTCCCACCTTGACATCTCTGAGACACAGGCCAGGCAGCAACCAACCTCAGACTGAACCAGTCAGGCCTTCTACCTTCTTTATGGAGGCTGCGGTTGGGTAGGTTTAGGGCTGGTGTGGACTTTCGGAGCTTTCTCTGGACTGTGAAAATCCTAGCAGGCTTTGGTCATTTCCTCTCTGGCTGGAAATTAACTCATCTTTCTAGAAGAAACTCAAGACTGCCCCCGAAAGCCTTTCATGACCATTCCTGGAATGGTCAAGTCTTGACCCAAGAGTCAGGAGCCCTGGTCCCTAATTCTTGTTCTGGTGCTTATGCTAAGACACCTTGGGCCCATCTGTTCTCTCTAGGCCTCAGTTTCTCCTACTGCACCACGAGGGTGGATGGGGCGGGGTGGGATGAGGAGGAAAGTGTTGAAGAGAGCTGCAAAGACCCCTTCTTTCTCACATTTCTTGGACTCTGCTTTGCCCCAAGGCCAGGGCTCCTGGCTGAGAACCCTCATCTCCTGCCACCTGCTCTAAGGGTTCTTACTCCACTCCAGGATGGTGACTCCAGGCGCTTGGCAAAGGCAGAGCAGAAAGAGCAGTGATGTTTGAATGAGAAAGAGAAAGCTGTGGGCACACACCAAGTTCAAAGGCAGGGATTTCCATTTGGATCTGAAGCATACAGGATCTGGCATACAGGAGTCACTTAACACACATTTGTGAAAACCAATCTAATCCACCCCTTCCTAGCTATGTAGCCTTGGGCAGGCAACTTGGGGTCTCTGAGTTCTCTCTAACTGTCCTCCATTGTAAGACCAGGATAACCGCTTGCTCCTGGTTGCAGGGAGTCGTGAAGACCCTGCAAGGCCATGCATAAGAAGGGAGAGCACTCGCCCCAGAGGAGCCGCACCAACAGGCATCCCCACCCCTTTCTCTTTCTGGCCTCTACTACGAGTGGAACTCCCTGGAGCCTGCCCGGCTTAAGGAGAAAGGCTGGCCACAGGAATTAGATGGGAGAGTGGTCAGGGGCGTGCACGCCAGCATCCTGACAGCTGGGGCTGGCCAGAGCAGCTTGCTCCTCGTCCTTCCTCACTGAGGGTGCGATGAAGTCCTGAGCAAGCAGTCAGGCTGGGGGAAACGAGAGGGAGATACACACATTCACTGACTCACCCACAGATAAGAGGGAACCCAAGCCTGGAGCTCATGAGCCATGAAGCATCCACCAAGGACAGGGATGCTTTCCGTAGCAGCCCTGGCAGCCTCCTCCAGAACAGGCTGCTCACCTTTTCCTTATTTTATTTTTTTGACTATGCCATGCAGCTTGTGGGATCTTAGTTCCCCCACCAGGGATTGAACAGACACAGGGAAAGCATGGGGTCTTAACCACTGGACTTCCAGGGAGTCCCGGAACAGGTTGCTCACTGCCTCCCAAGGCTGCCTGTTCTGTGCCCTGGAACATGCTGAGCAAAGCCCGCCTCCCTGGAGATTCCCTCTCTTGGTTCTAGCTCTGCCCTCCAAGCTACATGAATGCCTCTGCTTTTCCTGCCTCATGACAGTTCCAGGACCTGCAGACCACCCCAGTGCCCCCCCCCCCCCCCCCCCCCCCCCCCCC
>SJYV01030038.1:21904-61073 GCA_006410875.1 Neotragus pygmaeus
CCCACCTCCTGGGCCTTCTTTGCAGGCCACACAGCAATTCAGCTGTTGCTTCTTTAACAGGGATCCGAATCCCCTCACCTGCTCAGACATGTCGCTCTGTATCTAGGCACGTGCTCACGTGTGCACATACATATATGCATTCCCACTGCCCCCCCCGCCCAGATATAGTCTAGCCCAGAAGGGTGCATTAACCCTCTTCAGCACAGAAACTGTTCCCTCTCCTCTCCCGAGTCCCCACTGTGGCTAGAACTGCCCTGGACGATGAGGAGCAAGGAGAGGTGAAGGCAGCCTGAGAGGACGGATCTCCCACTGGGAATACTTCCTCTCCCCCACCATCCCCTGCCTTCTGCTGCTTCCCTATGTCAGGGCCATGCTGATGACACCAGAGAATCCATCAAATGCCACCCCCGTGTCAGGTCATGTCACAACATAATTAAAGCATTAGATCTTCGTGATGAAGCCGTTGCCATCAATTCTGAGAGTGACTGATCCAATCTAGAGAAAGGGGAAATTTTTCTCCACCCGCCACAACTGCTACAGCTGTCTTCCCTCCCCAAGAAGGGAGATAGCATTGCCTGTGCTATTTAGGGCTCTAGACCTCAGGCTGGGAGTCAGGGACTGAGCCGCATGAGCAGAGAGTCTGTTCTGTTTGTCTGTCCCGCCGGTGGGTCCGTTGGGGAGAGCAGAGCCTGGAGACCTGGGGCCTCCTCCTGGCTCAGTCACCGAGTCACTCTGTGGCTTTGGGAAAGATATTCCCCACCGCTGGATCTCAGTGCCCTCTCCTGTAAATGGGACGAGATGGGCTGAAAGGACAGGGAAAAGCGTGACTTGATCTCTAAGGATGGTGGAGGGGAAGAAGCAGGAGCACTGGTGTCAGATAACTCAGGGTTAGCGTAGATTTAGATCCGCACCAGCCGTGTAGCTAAGGTCAAGTGACTGTTTCCTCCTTCTCCTCACCTCTGCTGCTGCTGCTGCTAAGTCTCTTCAGTCGTGTCCGACTCTGTGCGACCCCATAGACAGCAGCCCACCAGGCTCCCCCGTCCCTGGGATTCTCCAGGCAAGAACACTGGAGTGGACTGCCATTTCCTTCTCCAATGCATGAAAGTGAAACGTGAAAGTGAAGTCGCTCAGTCGTGCCCGACTCTTGGTGACCCCATGGACTGCAACCCACCAGGCTCCTCCTCCCATGGGATTTTCCAGCCGAGAGTACTGGAGTGGGGTGCCATCGCCTTCTCCGCTCCTTCTCTTCTCCCTCTAGGCAGGGGCAATTACTCTTGCCTCACAGGATTACTGTGATGATTAAATGAGGAGAGGAATGTAAGGGCCTAACCCAAAAGAAGTGTTTCAACCTTTCAGGGTCCCCCACCCCTATGCTCTTGGATTCAAGCTCTTGGTCTAGGGACTGGATTAGGCCTGGTCTTTCTTTGCTAAGTGTGGGCACAGAAAGGCTGGGAACACAGCGCTAGAGTGCAGACAGAAAAGATGGAGCAGGTGGGGACAGCAGAGTTGTTTCCATCTCAGCTGAGATGACGCCACCATCCAGCAGTTGGATACAGGAGGAATCTGAGCCAGGCTGATGGGAATGAGGGGTCGGGAGACACAAGGAAGACAGAGAGGTACTGGCGGGCCAGGCCATAGCAGTACGACTGGCATGTCAGGAGAGGGGGTCGGTTCCCAAGCAAGTGACCGAAACCTTGGGAACTGGCAGCAAGACAGGAGTGGGAAGCAAGTCTGAAGCCATGGCAGTGATCCAGGCAAGAGATGAGGGAGACTTGGACTGAGTTTGAGCAGGAGTCGAGTGACTCCAAGGTCCTTGGTCTGGGCAACTGGAGGTGACCGTTTATGGAGTTATCACTTGTCAAGTTCGAGTAACTGTCAGGGAAGAAGGTTGAAAGTGGTAAAGAGTAGATTGTTTAAAGTTGAAGATGCCTAATAGATGTCCAGGTGGAAATGTTGAGCAATGCAGGTGGATACACAAGTCTGGAGTTCAAGGCAGAGATTAGGGCTGAAGAAATACACTTGAAACTTGAGAGCTGTCAGCAGACAGATAAAGCCATGAACTTGGAGGAGATCCCCTGGAAAAGAGAAGAGGGACAGAGACTAAACTTGGAGCACAGCAGTGTTAAGACACTGGGGAGATGGAATAAGAGGAACCAACGCTGCAGGCTGAGCAGGGAGGTCAGTCTAGAAGAAGGAAAGCCAGGCCAGCATGGTGCCCAAGACGACGAGTGAAGAAAGTGTCCGGAAAGAGGAAGTGATCATCTACATTAAGGGTAAGACGAGGGTTGAGAACTGGCCAATGATGATGTAGAACAGACACTTGTTGGATGAATAAAAGAGTGCTAGAAGGGGTTCTGGGTTAGCAGCTGACCTCATGGAGAGCGAAGGAGCTGATGATGCCAATTCAGTAGTAGCCAAGGAGACTTGGAGGTCAAGCCTCCAAAATCCAGGCTAGAGGCCCTAAACCCTTCCAGCCTCGGGTCAGGCAGGATTGGTTCCGGGAAACAGGAGGAGACCACTGCAGGTAAGTCAGGTGATGGAAGCTACTGTGGGAGGAGGACTCAGAGGCCAGGCGGGGACTGAGAGTCAAGTCTAGACCACGATTCAGAGGCAGAGGCAGAATTCAAATGTCACAAAACCCTGCCAAGCATGTGTTCTGTGCCAAGCACTGTGAAAAGCACAGAGGGAAGAACCCAAAACCATAAATCGCGGTCTTTCCTGGAGATGCTTCCCCATCTAATGGGAGAGACAAGTGGACAGATCTCCAGGTGCATGATAGATAGTGCCAATCTTTCATGAATCCTTTAAGGGCCCAGACAAGCTCCTGGAACCCAGGCCCCATGAAAAGATTTTCCTTCTGAAGGGCGCTTCTGAGCCCTTGCGGTTTTGAGTCTGATTTTGGATGAACTTTACTTCTTTATTCTCTTGATTTTGACCTCACCCTCTGAATATGACTCGTAGGGTCTGTGTAAGCCATGACCTTTTGAGGCCGTCATTTCTACAGGCTCCTAAAGGTGGGTTGCAGACCTCAGTAGAGCTCCTGGCCAGCATCCAGACACCAATGGCTTGTTTTGAACCTGCTCACACATGAGTCTCATCTCAGTCATGCTTCCTTTGTGTAGGGCAACTCAGGACTTTGACTTTCTGGGTCACATACAAGCTCCTCCACTACAACCAGCTTCAGCTAATGGACCCCACTATGACAAAGCCCCTTCAGGCTCAATTCCCAGGCCCCCTGATCACACCATAATTGAATTGACCATTGTTTTCCTAACTAGGCCCTGAGTCTTGTTCATCAGGGAGCTGATTCTCCTTCCTGTCCACTCAGCTCTGAGGCCTACCTGCCCCTCCTCCTTTGAGCAGCATGCGTACTCTACTTAACCCCACCCCTTGGGTGGATGAAAAATGATGCAGGAGTAAAACCAAGGCTATATGGAGAAGGCAATGGCACCCTACTCCAGTACTCTTGCCTGGAAAATCCCATGGATGGAGGAGCCTAGTGGNCTTAAACTTCTGTCTTCCCTTCCCCCCTCCTTCCCAATTATTCTTCCTCTGTGCCTTTCTTTTCCTTCTGGATTAATAATTTACACATTTTTGAAGGTTTATCATTCCCCCAAGAATTTTGCATACATAAATGACCAATGGAGGTTCTTTGCATCTGCATTCTTATTTTGAAGTCATACATGAAACATATAACTTGAAAAAAAATTGACATAGGATTTTAAGATTTTTTTGTTTTTCTTTTAGTCTAGGAAAAAATACACACACAAAAAAAGAGTACTCTGGGGAGTGTTTGAGATATCCCAGTGTACCTTGAATCAATTAGTTTTGGCAAAAGTTTGGGGAGCAACCCCACATGATTAAGCTCAAGATCACAAAAAAGCCCTTCACAAAAATAAACATTTTCTCTTCATACCTTGATGGTGCTAGTGGTAAAGACTCCACCTGCAATACAGGAGTCTAAGGAGATGCAGGTTCAATCCCTGGGCCAGGAAGATCCCCCTGGAGGAGGAAATGGCAACCCACTCCACTATTCTGGCCTGGAGAATCCCATGGACAAAGGAGCCTGCAGGCTACAGTCCGTGGGGTCATAAAAAGCCAGGCAGAACTTAGCAGACACACACACACACACACACACACACACACACTCTATACCTTGGCTTCCTAGGTAGAGCTAGTAGTAAAGAACCTACTTGCCAATGGAGGAGATATGAGACACAGATTCGATCCCTGGGTTGGGAAGATTCCCTGGGAGGGCATCACAACCCAGTCTAGTATTCTTACCTAGAGGATCCCATGGACAGAAGAGCCTAACAGGCTATAGTCCATAGAGTCGAAAGTAGTCAAGACTGAAGTGACTTACCACATGTGCATGCACGCTCCATACCTTTTTGGCCCTAATGTAACAGCTGTCCCATCAAGATTTTCTATTTCAGAACTCTTCTCACTTTATTCTCATTCCCAACTTCTAAATCAAAATATATTCATTCGTGTCCCCTCTCCTTGAAGGACTCTTTCAGATTAGGTACACTGACAAACTGATTCCCATTCCAGTGTCATCAGAAAATAATTCAGATGTGTGTCTATTTGATTGACAAAATTTAAGGCCTTAAATCAAAGGAAGGACTAATGGTGTAAAATACCTGTTCTCCAATTATGTGGTGATAGTGGGTATGATCTTAAAGCAAATAGGAATGCTGTCTTATGAATAATTCCTGCCTGCACATTTGCTCATGGCCTTCAAGGGGCTTCCCTGATGGCTCAGTGGTAAAGAATCCACCTGCAATGCAGGAGACCTGGGTTTGGAAGATCCCCTGCAGAAAGAAATGGCAACCCACTCCAGTAATCATGCCTGGGAAAATCCCCTGGACAGAGGAGCCAAGTGGGCAACAGTCCGTGGGGGTCAAAAAGAGTCAGACACAACTTAGTAACTGAAAACAACAAAATGCAGGGCCCTTCCTTTCCATGACTCCTTATCCTGGGGGATCTGCAGATATTTCAAGCTCTGAGTGTGAGTCCTGGATGAGTTGTTAGTGAGTTTAAATATTAATCTCAGGGACTGATATTCTCATGTTGTTCTCATGTCATAGAACCTGTCAATACTCTTTGACGTCAGCTTACTTTTACTTAATTTAAATACATAGAAAGGTGATTACCTTTAAGGAGAATAAAAAATTCAATAAGGCACAATGCCTGCCTTTGAAGAGAGTATACACTATTACTATTTAATATGAAATAAAATGTAGTAAGTGATCACAAGTGGTGCAAAACGTGATGAGAATTCTGAGGCAAGAGATAGGGTTCAAGACTTGGCTCATAGAATTGTATCCCTTGTTTTTAAAGGGCACCAAAAACTAAAACATCTTTGTCCTTCACCTCAGGAAGTTTCTGTCTTATTTAGTGAGACTGGGTATAGAAGTAAGAATGAAATGTGGAAACACTCAAAGAGAAATTAATATAAATAATGACCAATTAATGTAAATATCTAATGGCAGGGGCCAAATTCTAGCTTGAAGGGGAGTTATGAATACCTGTAACATGCCTTCTGCAATGTCATGTAAGAAATTGATGAGGAGAATGGTGTAATTGAAAATACATTCATTTCAGTCAATATTAATTTGATTCTTGATACCATGTGCTTTTGTTGAATGGATTATGTATCAAAGTGTGGGAAGAATGTGGATTAGAGCTGGGCCCGGGACAGACAGAACTGAGAGCAGTGGGAAATGCTACCCACGAGGAAGTTTCTGTCTTAGGCAAATGAAAAACATGGATTGGAGCAAGATGAGATTTCCTGAGGAGGGGATGACCTAGCAAAATCTAGGGGTAACCAGCAAAGAAAGATGGGAGATGATAGGGTGGTTGACATGGCCAAGAAAGACGATTTCTGCATAGACCAGAGAGGCGAGAGAATCAGAGGGTATGGCCGTTCCTATTTTGAACCACAGATTGCTGGGAAGGCCACCTGGAAGTTCGAGATGGTCACTCTGGTAATTTAAGTGGGCAAGGGGGCTGGGTGTAGATTGTGGAAAATGGGGGGAGAGAGTATGTTTGGTTGGATAGCTGCTCAAGTTGAGCCTTTTGTTTACAGGTGGAAATGAAGCTCCTGTGTTGCCAGATTTCAATTTTGAAGAAAAACTTAACAATCTATATTTCTGCTTTGAAGTCTCTCAATTGTTAAATGTTGGCCACACATTCAAATATCAGGCCCTTTGCTACAAATGCATCATAAAACAAAGGACAGAAAGTCATGTTCCTATCTTCCTTGGTGAGAGCTCTAATCTGATTAATTTGGTCTTACCTAAATGTATTTAATTGTTTTTGGTCTGACAGTATAAAGTGATTGTGAAAAAACTCTCTGTTGCTGAACAAAATTCTCAGTTTTCCACTTTGAAAGATTTGCCAAGTTGTTGGATCTGTCTCATCATGAATTTCTGTTGGGAAGAAGACATATCACATACTAGAAGTATAAGCGGCTAACTAGTGCACACAAAGGAAATTCGTATCTTTGATTCTACTGTAGCTCTGAATTTTTGTGCTTTTTTCCAGTCCTAAATATGTGCATTCTTGATGCTTACTTATTTATACATTTTAACACCCCCTATTATATCATCTGGGGAAAAAATAACTTCTTTGGTTTTGTTTTTTCTTTTTATGCAAAACAAGAAAGATACTGCTAACGAAATCACAAGCCCAGAATCTCCGAATGAGTCATATCATCAAACCCTACAATTGACAGACTCTATAAACAGAGACTATCAGAGTAGAAACTCACACTAAAAAATAAGATTGTAGCAGATTCTGTCGTATTACAGAACTCATTTCTCTTTCATTTCAGCTATGCATCCAGATTCTTAAAACTTTCAGATTTGGCAAGTACAACATTTCCACTGACCAATGTCAAAGGCATCCCTCTTCAATATTATAAAAACTCACATCTTTGTCAGGTCATTACTGTTTTTCAGGAATTAATTGATAGGGATTACCTGAAGAATCCAGAGAAAGAACAGATGCTTAGACCTAGCTATCACGGAGGCGGTAAAAAACGTAATGATGGCTTGCTGCCTGAGGATTCGTGGCACCAGGTACCCATTTCAGCCCAAACAGATTGCAAATATATCCCTCCTCTCCAATCACCCTATTAATTTGGAAATACTTAGATCTAAATTTCAGCATAGGAATCTACAGATCCTACCAATTACAATAAGCCACCTTGTCCTACTAAAACCACCACAGTGCTGTTTGGTTTAACAGAGAATGATAATTTAACTTTGGAATAATCTTGTCGTTGTAAAAAGAATTAAAATTATAACTCTTCCACAATCGTGCTGTGCAGCTTTCTATAGACAGTAGTGTGCCGAATTTCAAGTAATATTCTTCTGTTGCCCCATATCCCCAGGTCCTGGATAAAAATGAAATGTGCATTTCATAAGAAGATCCCAGCGAGCAGTAATAAGAAAAAGTATTCAATCATAGTCAATTGGTTAAAGCTTTGGGGATGGGCTCAAGTCACCATTTTCTTCTTCTTCTTTTTTAAATAAGGACACAAATAAAAAAATTAAACTAAGCTATTTTTTCCGCCTCCACCAAATCGAATCAGCTAGGGAAATAGATACCCTTATATCTTTAGCAACATGAAAATAATGTCCACTGGATTTTCAGAATTAGTGGGAGCATTATCAATCACCTCAATTACAATAAACAAAAATTCTAGTCAATGTAATATAAGATCCTTTAAGTGTAACCTGAGATCAAATAAAAATATGTACCTGATGCCATTGCGTTACCGCCCCCAATTTAAAAAAAAAAAAAAGGGAGGGGGAAAGGAAGTGTATTTTTTCCATTGTTGTTTCATTGCTCAGTCGTGTCCGACTCTTTGCAACCCCATGTTCTATAGCCTTCCAGGCTCCTCTGTCCCCGGGATTCCCAAGGCAAGAATACTAGAGTGGGTTGCCATTTCCTTCTCCAGGGGATTTTCCAGACTGAGGGATCAAACCTAAGTCTCCTGCATTGGCAGGCAGATTCTTTGCCTCTGAGCCACCAGGGAAGCCCTATTTTCCATTAAATTTAAATATATATATTTTAAAAAAGAAGGCAATGCCAGGTCTTTGCATTCTCAGGATTTCTATTTTCATAGTTGTCAAAAAAACTGAAAACAGAAATTGCCCAGAGGATGTTTTAATTATTTGAAAAATTAAGAGGCGTGTGTAATTGTATATTTCTAAGGTTTTTAGATAGTACTTTGAATTGGCTTCTTTTTTGGAAAGCATTTTTTAATAAGGAATTTTATCATGCTAGACATAAATAAAGCAATTTTTGAAAACAACAAATACTCCCCAGTGTGGTCAAACATATTTTCACATTGGCATCCTTTGGTCTTGCACAGAAATAAAACATCTTCCAAAATTTTGAAATCTAGGAAACAAAACCCAGACTTCCCAAGCAGACATATTTTTGTGAAAATCTTGAGTAAAGCTTTTTTTTTTTCCTTTTACCTGCTAGGAAATCTTTTTACAGCCAATATTACAGCTAGCATATTATGCCACTCCGAAACAGTTGGGAACTTTCATTCATTCACATTCACTGTAAAAGGAATTTTGCTCTGTCTCAGCTCATTATAAGCAGATGCTACTGAATATATTGAAAAAAAAAAAAATTCAATGGTACCTAAGAATAAAAAAAAAAAGCGCTTAAAACAATAGTTGTTTAGAGAGACCTCCATGGATCCCAGTGCTCCGGAACTTTCTCCTGGGCTGTGAACAATCGAAGATTTATTCAAGCTCTCTGCACACTGGGAAATGAAGACCCAGAAGCTCATTATCATGTCTATTAAAAAGCAGAAACTGGGGTACATCTAAGAAAAGATGTATTACTTTTTAAACCGCACAGCAAACCACAGACCAATAGGGACTTGAACTATATAAAAATACTCTCAGTAGTAGGAGAGTGGGGAGGGAGTAGGGGGCGGGGGGTGAAATTCACTTTCCCAAACAGCAGGAAAATACCACACTACTGACTTCCATTGTTGTCACAGCTTTGGAAAAGTGGCTCTATCCTATCCTTCTTGAAAAGTGATTTTTGAAGTCAGACTTTTGGTTCGATCAGAAGACTAAATGGGACTATTAGAGTAACTCTGGGGACCCTGCTCCAGGAAGGGTGAGGGAGGGTTTGATTAGCAATGACCAGTTAAATTCTAGTTAACCTCAATTAGAAACCTTCACCTTTGCTAATTGGATTAATTTGTCAGCAGGCAGTATACTTATGAAGTGTACTGAAGCCAAATTTGTGCTGCTCTATGATGAGATAAAAATCATTGGTGTAGGATGACTCATTCTTAAGAGTGCATCTATAGCCAATTTCTGCAAAGGTAGGACAAAGTTGAATTTTACTATCAAGTTGGAAGAGACATTTATTACAGTGATTCTCTTTGCAGCCTGAAAAAGAATATGCCCAGTAAGCAAATTCTCTTTCAATTAAAAGCTTTCCAAACTTAGGGTTTAATGAAACTTTAATTAAAGTCAGTGGAACAGTCATGTTCAGGAGAAAAAAATAAATAAAGGTACTCAAAAGTATCCTTTTCATTCTCTCTTGACTAATCCAAAGATACTGTCTCTTTTTTCCTTTTTTTTTTTTTTAAGTGTTTTGTGCACAGAAAGACACAGACCAAAAAACCTGTCACATTATAGACCATCTCATCACCCAAGACAAGGAATGTCTACGTTCTCATTAAAATGGCAAAGCACGTGACCATGCTGTATCCAGTGTTCTTCCAACCTGGCTCAGTGGTAAAGAGCTCCTCTACCAATGCAGGAGCTGCAGGTTCAATCCCTGCGTCAGGAAGATCCCCTGGAGGAGGAAATGCCAACCTACTCCAGGATTCTTACCTGGGAAATCCCATGACAGAGGAGCCTGGTGGGCTGTAGTCCAAGGCATGGCAAAAGAGTTGGACATGACTTATTGACGGAGCACGCAGTCATGTTCTTTGTGAACCGTCTACTTCACAAAAACTAAGCATCAAATTTGCAGGACAGTTTGTTGGGCTCCATTTTAATGATAAAAATATAATATGATATTTCTCAACCTGTTAGGGTATCTGTGAATGGGTCCAGTTTGAAGAAAATAAAATGAAATGTCAATCACACATATTTCCCTATGGTGGAAATAAAATCCCTCCAAGTGGGTCCAAGTTGGAGTGAACAGAGAATCTCCTAT
The DNA here is from genome assembly GCA_006410875.1 of Neotragus pygmaeus. Lineage (NCBI taxonomy): Eukaryota > Metazoa > Chordata > Mammalia > Artiodactyla > Bovidae > Neotragus > Neotragus pygmaeus. The sequence goes on from SJYV01030038.1 coordinate 32,117, forward strand.
ACTTGAAAATATGTTAATAAGGCTGCAAAATATTGTGTCTTCAAATTGGCTAAAGGGCAAATTGCTGTCGCCAGCACCATCCATCTCTTGGGTGAACTGCACCCATCTGCTTAAACAGACACAAGGCTACCAATGTCGTGTACATGTTTCAAAGTACAAAAGAGAGTCTCTGGCATTTTCTGTTTTATCTATTTCACAAAGGGAGGCATGGGAAATTAGTATTCCATACATATTCGAAGGGAATATAGGTTGTGTTTAAGAGGTCAACCTTTTTTCTTTTCTTTTTTCTCTTATAATAAAGATGCTACGAATAGGACATTAAATTCTTTGCCTTTACAAACAAGCATTTCACAGGAAGGAAACAGTAAAAATGATCAGATTATGACAATGAATGGCAATATAGAGTGCTTGCTCTGCGTGTGTGTGTGTGTGATCTACCTGTGACCAGGGCACTGAACATTCCTTGTCTATAACCTGAACCAAACCTCATTGTCACCTGTTGATAACAGAGAAGAAAGGAAGCCAAGCATCAGGACCAGGGCACAATAATGTCTGTTGACGATAAATTATCAAAACAATAATCATGTTTAGCCAATCCCTTTGTGTAAAACTGTTATTATGATTCCAGTGCCAGCTGTCTGAAACTTTAATTTAAGTGCTTGCTTGAGGCAAGACATTTGGAATGCTAGTTTAGAATGTTTTATAGCTCAAGCAATATGTTTTACTAACCTCAAATACTGTGATGATGGTTTAAATGGTGACTATAATTTGTACGTGGGGGCTCCAGGGTGAGTTTTGCTTTTCCAGAGAAGTGTCTGCTGCATCGAAAATTCAGACATTTCTAGGTTATCTTGGTCTCCCTATCCTTGGGGGCCCTGGATACTGCATCTCCCTGCCCACAGGTAAGCACTGCAGATGGTTAACTTTGAGGACGTTGCTTCAAGTTGCTGCAGTTGGAATGTTCCTCAGAAACAGCCATGTTCAGTGGAAAGCACAGTGCTAGAAAAGCTATGGTTTAGGGTTAGGTGGGTAAGTAACTTTCATTCTGTTCCTCACCAACCATTCTCTTGACTCTAGATCTTTCGAAAAGAAGGCAAAAACCAGATCCTGTCACTGTCTCCACCACATATTCATCATTCCTTACTAATGGATCAGCAAGATGTTGGTATGTTGATAATAAAGGATAAGATTCTCTTTTAAATATAGGAGGCCCCAGGATAATCCATCTATAAGAATTTTTTCAGTTGTCTTTATCATGCATAAATTATAAGAATGGAAATATGAAGGCCATTTAAGATTAGTTGCAATGTATCTCTTTATATTAGACTATTATTAAGATAGCATAATATTAAAAACATTATTATGTCATTTTAGAATAAATCCTAAAGCATATTATATCTCAATATCATAGCAGCATCTTTTCATGATAAAGTCTCATTTTGCAATGGAAATTTCAGGAATTTAAAGAAGTTATATTGTTACTGAAAGATAGGGGTCTGGCCGCTGTCCACTCAAAAGCCATTGGAGAGGCCAGGTTGAAGGAAAGGAAAGTTTGCTTTATTTCAAATGCTGGCAACTGAGGGATGGGCAGGGCAGACGTCTGTCCAAAGGCTGACTTCCAGCACTGACCATCAGTGGACAGCATCTTTTATAGACACAGTGGGGAGGGGAGGCTACATGCAGAAATAGCACAGTCAGCTGACAGTCATGTTCAAATTGATCATCGGTGGTTCTGACCAGAGCCATCTTGGTTATTTTAGGTACAGTCAATCTTATTGGTTTGCTTCCATTTCTTTGAGGCCAATTCTCAGACCTGTGGCAGCTTATGTCAGGGTACAGTCTGGTCATCGTGTGGCTAACTTCTCCTCCTGGGCTTTTTCAGCATCTATAAGACAGCTCACAGGATGTGGTTCAGAATATCATCTATAGCTGTTGAGAAGAAACTAAAGGTTCTTGACTATGCTTCATGACTACATTATTATTATTTGTTCTCCTTTGAATGTTTTCCTTTGTTTCTGAATGTTCCCATTTCTCTGATTAAACTTATTCTTTGACTAAAGTTTTCCACAGACAACAGGCAGGCAGAGGACAAGGGGGAGGTGGGGCAGGGCGATAGGGTGCTGCTCTGTTTCACTATGACCAAGTGGGTCACGGATCTGCAAAGACCAAGGCCCAAAGCTAGGTGACCCGAGGCAACCAGGAACACCTGCAGTTTTCAACTTTTCACAATTGCTTCTGGATTCTCTGATCATCGAAGAAATACTTTCAAGTTATCTTTGATAGAATTTGTCTTGACTGTAAGTTACAAATTTAATGTCTAAGTTTCTGGGGGAAATTTTTTCCTACTGGAGGTTCCTAATATCTAATGGTTGTTTTGAGTGTTAGGCATTTAATAAAACTGGGGAATAACTTGATACCTAAAGTATAACTCAGGTTGTATCTTTTCCTACTATAGAAAAAAGCCTAATTTAACTTAAGAAATGTCTCCTGAAATTTTACAAGATGAAAATCTGCTGGTGGAGACAGGTGGGAAAACATACTGAAGCTATGACAAACATATACTCTTCTCTGATGACAGTCTTTGTCCAGCTGATTGACTCATACAATAGCAATTGTCTCAGATTATCCTGATAGAAGAACTACACATATGTGCATTGGTCATATGTATAGCCAGATGCATTTCTGGAAAAAAAAAAAAAGCTATATAAAAATCATTCCCAAACACAATTCCTGACCCAGAGGAGTGGTATAATAAATACAAAAGCAAATATGTACCAACATCAATACATTTCTTTTTACTGGAATTGGGCAAGCTTATCTTTTGAAAGAATTCCAGAGGAAATGTGATATAAAGCAATAACGTGTGCTCTCCTTTCTATGTGTTGGTTTTATAATTCCAGATGATTACATATGAATCTGTAGTGGGCTGCTTTTGAAATTACTATGCTGAGAAATAAATGCTCTTCTTAACTGGCATCTGCAACGTGACTTGTCAATCAATTTATATTTTTTACAGAGTCACCATTTATAGAATATAGGTGATGCTTGCAACATTAATGAACATGCAAAAAATGTTGGTGTTTCTCAAGAAACAAGGCAGAAGAGATATATAAAAGGCGGCATAAATAATGTTTATCTATGTAGAATTAATGAGTTGAGACAGTAGTCAATCAATAGAGTCAAATTAGAGAATGTTTCACTGGAATGCCTCATTGTTTTGGGAGTACCCAATTTTTAAATCCTCAAAGTTTAGCACATAACTGATGCCTGTGATGATGGAACTGGACTCAACCTGAGTCAACTCAATTATTTACCGGGTTTTTTGCTGGATTATTTACATCAGTGTCCACACAATCAAATGGATCAACTATTTGGCAATTCAAAGTGGATAACAGAGTGTAATATTTTGGGACCTCAGTTTTGAGGTAAAATTGGCATGACTGTTTTCTTGCTTTGTCTATTTTTAAAAATTGATTTTCATGCAATGATCAATGTTGATAATATTTTTTAAAATGTTTATTTTGTTAACTGTTAGATGATAAGATAGTGATTTTGTTTTTAATAAAATGTTTATATATTTTCCATTAAGAAAATTAGATTTTTTTCATCATAATAATATTCATTTTCGCATCTCTGCATGCAGTGACCAAGTTTTCTCTTTAAAATGATTCAAGCACCCAGTCTTTTTATTTCATTTCTATAACATTTATGCTGGCCTACGTCTTTATGCCAGTATTTTGGCTCCTGGTAAGGCCTAGTGAAAAGTTTGCACTCTGTTGCTTTTCTTATGATCCTTAAGTACCATTTTATCCTTTTTGTCAGTCACTTTCCTGCTCAGTCTTCTGTAGGCTACTTTTTCCACCAGCTTTCTAAGTAAATTTCACACATTCAGTTGTTTGTTCCTGCACCCACTTATTCAATAAATAGGTTATCACTAACTGCAGTGTCAAGAGAGTAGGCATTGTGTGAACTGCAAACAAGTAATGGTTTCTACCCTCATGGGGTTTAAAATCTAGTTTTGGAAATAAAATCCTTAAACATAGTTTTAGTATAGAAAGCTATTGTCTGGAATGGAAGCCAGGTTCCTCAATTCATCAGTTGTATCTTTGGGCAATTTACTTAACCCAGCTATGGCTCAGTTCCCACATCTGTAAACTGAGTTGAATGATACTACTTATGTCAAGAGATTATTGTAAGCATTAAATGAGACAATACATGTAAAGCCTTAGAACATTCTGGTTTAACAAAAGCACTCATGACAAGTTCAATGGAATAGTTAAGGGAAGAAGAATAAGCATGTATAGTTTAAGAAGATTTGAAACAAACCAAAAGAGGGAAGGAAAGGAGGGAGCTGAGGTCTTTCCAAGAGAAGAGAAAACCATTCCACACATGATTGCTTACAGGAGACCCTATGATCAAAGTGATGTTGAAGATGTGGCTGGAGGGACTGATCAGGATATGATTGACAAGTGAAGAATGAGGGGTACAAAGCCTGGACTGAACCAGCACAGCTCCCTGAGGAGCATTCATAGCTCATCACACCAGTTCATCCAGTAGGATTGTCCTTACACTACCCACTGTGCTTGTAAGTCCCCAGTTTTATTTCTTCTGGCTCACTGCTGAGCTTTCTGGGCATGGCTTTGATGAGCAAAGAACATTCAGACCTTGCTGGGAGGCATTGCACCCTACCCATTCTTCCTTTACTGACCTCCTGTGCTATTACGTTACATTAAAAAATATACCTGCACACATGAGAAGATGCTCAATATTGCTAATTGTTAGAGAAATGCAAACTAAAACTATAATCAGGTACCACCTCACACTGGTTAGAATAGCCATCATTAAAAAGCCTACAGATAACAAATGCTGGAAAGCATGTGAAGAAAAGGGAATACCCCTACACTGTTGGTGAGAAACTCAAGTGGAGAATGATATGGAGGTTTTCCCAAAAAACTAAAAAGAAGCTGCCAACAACTCCACTCCTGGGCATGTATTCAGAAAGAACTCTAACTGAAATAGACACCCCCCCCGCCCCCACTCCTCCTGGCCAATCCAGTGCTCGTTATAGCACTATTTGCAATAGCCAAGACATGCAAACAACCTAAATGTCCATCAGTAGTTGGACGGATAAAGAAGAGGTGGTATATTTATACCATGGACTATTAGTCAGCTGTATAAAAAGAATGAAATAACGCCATTTGCAGAAATATGGATGGACCTAGATAGTATCATACTAAAATAAAATCAGAAAGAGGAAGACAAATACCATATTATATCCCTTATATGTAGAATCTAAACTATGACAGAAATGAGGTTATCTACAGAACAGAAACAGACTCACAGACACAGAGAACAGACTTGACGTGGCCAAGGGGAAGGGGTGGGGAGGGATGAATGGGAGTTTGAGATGAGCAGATGGAAACTATGACATATAGAATGGACAAACAGCAAGGTCCTACTACACAGCCTGGGCAACTGTAGTCAATATCCTGCGATAGACCATAATGAGAAAGAACATGAAAGAGAACACAAGTGTATAACTGAATCACTTCACTGTATAGTGTAGAAATCAACACAAAATTGTAAATCAACTATACTTCAATCAAATAAATTTGAAAAGAAATATACCCATGAGTTTCTTCCTAAACTGTTAAGCCACTTGAGATCAAATCCTTCATCTTTGTAGATGCACCTACAAAGATGCACTGCCTGCCACCACATAGACACTCAAGAAACCCATGTTGATCTTAAGAATATCACAAATAATCTGGTTTTCTCAAGCAAGTGGTAGACTTTAAGTCCCTATTGCCTAGTTCACTGTGAGTTTTTCAATAGTTCTGTGCCTTTACTGGGTCAAGTTCACTCACTTTAGAGTGAGAGTGGCTCTCTGAAACCCACCGTCAACTCCTTTGAAATGCCAAGAGCAAAGTCATCAGTGGACAGGATGTCCTTGCCTTTTCACTTTGGAGTGTCATCAAATTTTAATGTCAGAAAATTTCTCCTACTGAAGGAACATCCCGAGTTTTACCAAACTGCATTGACCTTGAATGGGATTCATAAACTCTACATATGAGAGTAGAGGGTGGTTTTTGGCACTGTGGGCAAAGAAAAGAGTAAAAGACATAGGTGACAGGGTGCGAGAGTTACAAGGGATCCCTTCTTCTCCTGCCTCTTCATCTCTACTAGAACACTATAGAAATAAAGAAACTGGCTTTTAAAACAATTCTTACTCAGAAATACACACACATCCATCTTAAAAGGGTAGAAAAATATTAAAAAAAAACTTTTCTGTCTCCATCATATTTTAGAACCAAATGGAGNTTCATCTCTACTAGAACACTATAGAAATAAAGAAACTGGCTTTTAAAACAATTCTTACTCAGAAATACACACACATCCATCTTAAAAGGGTAGAAAAATATTAAAAAAAAAACTTTTCTGTCTCCATCATATTTTAGAACCAAACGGAGTTCAAGTACATTTTTCATACTTACTTTACTTTCAGATAATGCATTAAATAAGTCACTAATGCCTTTAAGACAGAGTCAGAAATTGCATTCCTGTAACTGAGGTCAAATCTCATTGAAGAGTTAGGATTCTTGGATTGATTTATATCATTTCTTTATTCACTTCTTTTTCATTTATTTCTTTTCTTCCTTGACCCGGAGAAGAGGCCACCAACTAACAAAAGCCCCAGTGCCATTGAAACTCCGGATAAATAATACTGACCCACATTAGCAAGCTGAGAATCCCATCTCTTTCTAGAGTATAGAGTAAAAAAAATTATAGAATAAAAAATAAAGAGGTTATCAGTCTTATAGTTTGTCTTCTCTTGTGATGCAGACTAAATGGTTATAACTTCACTAGACTTCAATCTACTTGACATCTGTCAAAAGGTTGGGGTCATCTTTCTTCCATTAGTAAGGGTCTCCATTTCAGCAATCCCCTCCATACCCATATTCATGTCAGATATAATTGTCTGCTTCTTGTCAATCTTCCCTGTTAATGGAATCAACAAGTGCTGAAACTAGGCAAAGAGAAAATGCTGGCTCTTTTCAGGGACACAAGAGCAAAGAGTGAAAGGGAAACACAGTGCCTGGACCCCTTGTCGTCTAGTGTCCTCTAATTTCATTACCAACTCAGAAACTTCCAATTATGCCAACTTCTAAGCTACAGAATTGCTTTGCAACTAAAATGCTGCAAATGCTCCAAGTCCAGATTTCCATTTGTGGGCCTGATCTGTCTCACGCTGTCATTTTGGTAGATTCTAAAACTTTTGAATGGGCAAAATGAGGCTAGACATTGCAGAAACATAATCTGTCTTTGGAAATGATGGGTAGACTTTGCATCTAGTTTCAGTGCTAAAAAGTGTCCAGCTATGATCTACTTGACCCCATTACCCAAGCCTCAGTTATCACATTACTCAGTTACTGTGCTGATATATAGACTCTATAACATCTTTGTGGTAAAGCCACAAATTATGTGTGTTTGTGTGCTTAGTTGCTCAGTCGTGTCTGACTACTTGCCACCCTTTGGACTGCAGACTCTCAGGCTCCTCTATCCATGAAATTTTCCAGGCAAGAAGACTGAAGTGGGTTGCCATTTCGCTGCACCACCTGAGAAGCCCATAAGCTATGCATCTTCTGTTTAATTCAAAATGCTGGAGAGAAGAGTTTGGAAATACACTTTCTTAATCCATACTTCTGATTGCTTTAAATTCTTATTGATGTTTGATTGATCTTGGATTCTTTCAGCAGGAACAGGAGTCACTAATCAACCAATTGTCCTGTCCCCTTGACTGTGGGATTGGACTCATGAGTTTCTTTTAGATCATCTGTTCTTCCTAAAATGCATGAGTCTAAGAATCTTGTTGGAGAGTTACAAAATCAATAGCATATGATAAAGGGTGTGGTTAGCACAGGAAAACCACATGTCCAGGATGCACTTTGAAACTAAAGGCCAACCTTTAACCACGAGAGCCCCCTGGGTACTTCTTACCCAGAAAATCTCTCACTAAATCATGTTCCAGCTATTTATGAAAGCACTGATGCTGTTTTTTTTTTTTTTTAAACATAAAAGCAAACTGAAAGTGGCTAAAAAATCTTTATCTAAGCAGTTTCAGGGAGTAACTCTATAGTTTAAGCATCATGTAAGCTTTTCTTCATTTGATTTCTAAGTTCATTCTAATGTGTTTCCAGTTGCATTTGTATCTTCAATTCATGAGTCAGTGGCAAGAAATGAATATGACAGCTTGGTAGAGGCAAATACAACATGGCTAACAAATATAAGGCTTTTTGCCCCACTAGCGTAAGGAGAGAATATCTTGACATTGACATGATATATATCATTAACTATTACATATATTTATCATTAACTATTATATATATTTATCATTATATACTATTAAATGCCATGTATTTTTATTTATTCGATGTACATGAACTTGGGCAAACTCTGGGAGATGGTGAGGGACAAGGAAGGCTGGCATGCTGTATTCCATGAGGTCATGAAGAGTGGGACACAACTCAGTGACTGAACAACAACAACTTATTATATATGTATATTATTAAATGTGTATTTACATATAATAAGCATATGCTGTAAATACATATACTATATTGTATATATACTATGTATACATATGTGCATGTGTTATATATGTCATTTAATTAAATATATGTTATGTAGTGTGTTTGATAAAAGATTTTACATAATTAATAAAATATGAATATATAAGCTATAAAATACATATCTAAAAAAAATGAACACCTTTGGTTAAACATGTTCCAGATGTATAATGGCTACCTGACCTTGGGCAAAGGTTTCTCTTGGATATGGATTGCACTTGCCATGACTGATGCCATTTCCACAAGCCAAGATTCCCATACCACCATCCCCCTCAGTCTAAACACATACACTCCATTTTAAAATTATTCTGCCACTTTTGTTCAATTGAGTTTGTTAACTGCCAAATCACTGAGTCATGCCACCCTTTTCCTCCTCAGAAGTCTGTGCCAAGTTCTGTCTCTGAGGCAAAGCAAAAATAAACACCTTTCACTAGCACTTCGCGGTAAAATACGAGGGCATCCTCTCACTCTCTGCAGAGCAGACCCAGAAAACATCCCTTTCTGAATTTTCTGCCTTTCTCATTCTATTTTCTCCCAGAGTCTGTTTGCAAAACATTTTATGGAATTGGCAAGTTATTTGCACTGCTTTTGCATTGCAGTCTGCCTAATTCAATTGCAATTATTTGTAAACTACTGCCATAACTCTTTCTTGGCTAATGTCTGCAAACTGTTTACTAAACAATAAACTTAATCATGCATTCATTGTTGCAAATGTCTCCAAATGGTTTCAGAGGAGAGCTGACTTGACATTTTTGCCTATTTGCAAAGCCATGAAGGGTGTTTTCTGATGTACGCTAAGTTCTATAACATTTAGTCACTCCATTTCCTGCACTTCCTCTGATGTGTGATGAACTGGGATGGCCTCTCTTTTAGGTCAGCCAAGGTGCTGTGCCAATACTGGTGGATTCAAAGCAAACTGAGCAGGAGATGATGCAATGGTAGCAGGGAAATAAGAGAAAGTATGATGGCATGCTACAGGCAACCGTCAGCTTACATAAATATTAGATGATAACTGAGTATCTATTGTATTTAAAGGCCCTGTGTAAGACTCCTTGAAAGGTGTAGGGTATGAAGACAATGGCTCTGCCTGTTGGGGAGCTTATGGGATGTAAAGATGAGAGGAAGAGGAAAGATCAAAATAATTTCCAATTTACAACCTAGACATCTGAAGAACTCATGATGCTACTAATAATAGACAAACCAGGATGAGAAAATGATTTGGAATATGTGAGAAATATGGCTCACAGTGTCTTGGTTTGAGCCAGCAACAGCATGATTTGCCAGAGTAGTTTATCAAAAATGCTTACCAAGTAGTTTGGAGTGTGAGAATGCAGGAAAGGTCTGTCTGGAGATACTGACTTGGGAGCATTGGTATAGGGTGTAGCTGACTTTGAGAATGAATAAGATTTCTCCTTGAAAGAGGTTGGAGAGGACAGGCAAACTCTTGGAGTAGACTGGAGGAAGATGGAAACTTAGTGAAGGATATAGAAAAGGGTGGCGAAAAGACATCCCAGATGTTACCTGGTCATAAAAACAATGGGAGCATTTTAAGAAGTCCATGGTGTGAAATGATTTGGTATAGGTATGTTGAGAAGTATGCAGAGATACATTGAGAAGAATGGGAAACGCTTGCAGAATTCATGATGGAGAAGCGACAGGAGATCCAGATGCAAATACTGGGATCTAGGAGGAGGGATGCTGATGGAGCCAGTGAGAGTACCAGGGGCTGCCCCCTGGAGAATTTTAGCTGTGAAAAGGAGGGAGTAATGGCCAGTGCACTTTCTACACTTTTCCCATTTTCCTCTTCTCCACAGTCTTGGTTCAAGTCATTTCACCTAAATTGTTAACACCTCCTCCACCATCCTCAGTCTCTGCTTATAAACTTATTTAATTAATGAGAAAAAAAAAAGAGCAATCAGAGAACTTCCATACATTTTACTGTGCGTCTGTATCCATTGTAGTCTACCTCCTTCTCCCCTTGTTACTATGAATGATTAATCTAAACTCCTCCATCAAGCCAACCATTCCATCCCTTCGTGCCTACTCAAGAACACTGTTCTGGTGATTTCCTCCTCTCTCCTACACCCCCATTTCACCTCATCTGTACTTGAATGCTCTAATTTCTTTCCCTCTGACTCCACTCTTTCTCCAGGTCTGCTCCATCTCTCTGCTTGTACTTGTTGCCGTCAGTTCATCTCATCCTACTCCATCCAGGTTTCAGTGAAAACAGCTTCTAACACTTTACCTGTTCACTGAAACAACTCTTATCAGGGTCAATATGCCTTCCACATAGAATGACACCACTTTCTCTTGAATCTCTCTCCCCACTTCACTGGACACTATTTCAATCTTGCTGCTGATACCTTCTCAATCTTCTGCCTTCGAAACAGCAGAGCATGCCAGGAACTGCTTTTTCTACTTCTCGTCTCTATCTACAGAGAAGGAAATGGCAACCCAGTCCAGTATTCCTGCCTGAAAAATCCTATGGACAGAGGAGCCTGGTGGTCTATAGTCCAAAGGGCCATGAAGAGTTGGACATGACTGAGCTACCAAGCATGTGTGCAAGCATCTCTATTTAATTTTGACTTCTTAAGTGATTCCATCCTTTACTTTGGTTTTCAAACATCACCTAAATACTGATAACTCCAAAATCATATCTCCAGCCTGGGTTTCTTCCCTTAACTCCAAATACTATATAGCATCAGTGACACAGAAGGATATTGACTGGGGGACTTTTCCTGGATAGGATGGATCATGGGGATCGACTTCCTCAGGACCAGTTGATGACTGGGATTCCCCATCAGGGGATATAAAGAAGCTAAAGTCAGCAAATCGAACAGAGTTGGAGGATAAAAAGTGAGTCACCAGAAGCAAAGACTCAGAATCAGATCAAGGAAGAACCACAGCTGGCACCAGATTCCTAGCAAGGTAACATTTAAGTCAAACATGGAGCAGATAAGATGGTGGATCACTTCCAAAAAACTCAATCAGCAATACGTGGGAGATTCCCTATATGACAGAGAGTAGGTTCTAGGCCTAGGCTCTAGTTTTGGCATTTAGGTTTTGAGAAATACAGAACATGACTACAAGCTGTACCCCAGCTTGAAATCTTATTCATCCATTGCAGACTCAAAGCTTTGCCTAGTATAGCCAATTCTGACCTGGTATGAGTGTCTGACTGCAAGAAAGATGTTTAACATCAGTTAAAACACACACACACACACACACACACACACACACACACAAACAAAAACAAATCCACTCTGCAATGTCAGGGTCCTGATTGGCTAGTTCTGCAAAGGCCTCATCTGGGAAACCCACCATCAGATTTCCCAAACCATTCCACTGGAATCAGATATTTTCCTCTTGTAAAACTGGCCGCAAAATACAACTTGTAAAATACTCCAACCACTTTGCCAAACCAACCAGAGAGTACCACGCCTCTTGACTTTCTAAGAATGTCTGCTCTATAATGAAAAACATAAGGACCCCACCCCCACCCCAGCTTCTCCATATGTGCTTCAGTTCGATGAAAAAGAGCACTTCATTCTGCTGGAGTATTCTTTCCCCACCACAAGGACCAGCACATCCTCACAGCTGCAACACCACAACTTAGAAACCACCCTTCCGTCCGTGTTCACTGGTCCCCAACTCAGGGTGCAAGCTTCTGCTCCAACACTATTACAGTGAATAATCAAAGGTCAGTTAAAAATGTGACACTTACTTGAATCAATGTCTTCTGGAAGGCTTTTGAAAGGTGCAGCAGGCATAAAATTTAATATTGATTGTTGGGGTACGTTCCAGTCCCCCGTTCAGAGTCATTTCAGAACGACAAATAATTTGTTTTGACCTGCACTGGGCTCGTCTACTGGACACACACGCATCCCAGGTTCTCTTAGTTGCAGCTGAGCTTTCATTTTTCTGTCCACTTCTCTCAGTTTTTTTCTCCCCTCCTTAAATTTCTAGGTTCCTGCCGTCCCCTTCTGCCTGCTCCTCTCAGCTCCTGTTCTAATTTCAGCTGTCATTTCCCTGGCTCTCCCGAGTGCTCTGAGCTCCTGTTCTAATTTTTCATGTCTTCTCCCAGGGCCGCCCTCCTTTCCGCCTCTCTGACCCTCTCCCGCTCGCTTCCCCTTTCTCTCCGACTCTTCCTCTTCCACGTCCCATCGGAGGCTTTGCCTCAGGTTTTGCTGCTGCTCCTGTGTTCTGCAGACTGTTTAATGCAGCCAATAATAGGGTGGCCGTTCCGTTCTGCAGAAATCTCAGATTCACAGAAATAAAATAGATTTTTTCTCATGTTCTTCTAAACCCAAATTTGAATCTCATTCCCCTAAATATTTCCTTCCTTCACTTCTAGAATCTACTTGCAGTTGAAATGAATCTAAGAAGGTTTTTTTTTTTTTTTTAATTCCTCGGTTGACAAGAGCAAAATATTGGGAGTTGATCTGAGAAGTCTTATTCCAATACTGTTTGGTCCAATTTTATTTTCTAAAGACGTTTAGAGGAATTTCCAATGAGTATTCACGGAAGCGTGAGCAAAAAATCTTCTACTGTGAGTCCATTATTCATTCCAACAATACTTAAATACATGACTTAGTTAAGGTCATGTTTTGTAAAGTGATGTTTCTCCAGGGTCCATCTCCCCTCTCAGTTGCCTAAAGAAACAATCACACTCTCGTTAATTACACGTGAATGATTTGCATTATTCACAAACTGCTTCACTAAAGGTGTTCATTGCCAAACTATCTTGGTGGAATTTTGAACATACTAGTCTGTCCTGGAAGAAAAGAAATTCTCAATGAATGCAGTGTTGGGATATGAAAAGGAATTAATTCATACTTGCCTTGAATTTAATATCTGAGGACAGAGGTGGTAGTGAGTTCTACCTATTTGTTCTTAAGGACAAAAAGCCTCCTCATATAAAATTCTTCTAGCTTTGGAGATCTAAATAGTTCCATATCAAAAAATGCATTCACTCCCTTATTAAAGATTACAGAGACTTCATCCGGAGACATTTCGATTTCTAGGTTATGATCTGAGGGTGAGGGCATCTTCTAGACTTACAAATGTTCTCAGCACTTGTTGGCAAATTAAAACAACATAGCTCCTGGTTGTTTCCAGGAGTCTGTTTTCATTTTATATCATTTACTGGTTGTTTTGGCGTAATGCCTTCTTGTCTGAAACGTAACATTTTACATTTGTTGAGAATATATACATATGTAAAAGAGGAGAAAGTTTGTATTGGAAAGGTCAAGGTTTAACCCTGTACATCTTGCCTCTTATTCCTTCAAGGAGCCATTGACAATCTTTCTGGAACTAATTTTGAAGGGCTTTAAGAAATTACAAATGACATGATTTCTTGGCTCTGTTCTATTGTTATTATCTTTACAGATGGCGAGTGAAAAATTTAGGTTATAACATCCAACTTACATTGACTCAGTAAGGTTACTGAGTCCACTTTGTACCCAGCTCTGTGACGATGGGTGCAGGAATGGAAAGATGAATAAGCCTAAGATCCCCTGGAGGTACTTGAGCTAAAGGTCATGTCAGAGGTCAACCAAAAAAGTTTTAGCCTCATCTGAAAAATCTTAATCCAAATAGCCTTCTCCACAAAATAACCCGAGTTAAACCTCTCTGGGGTATCTGATTTCTAAAAAAAAAAAAAAAGAATAAAAAAACATATGAATCGAAAGCTATACGCATTTGACATTGTCACTCATTACTTAGAAAATTGGACAGAATATATGCAAATTTCTCAAGTACACGGCAGAGAGGAAAGAGCACCAAGTACATATTTCATCCCATGTAAGTTTCTGATTATTCCCTGCTTCTAATTAAGTCTCCCCCCTCCACCCCCGCCCCAACCACATCCGGGTGTTTTTTATTTTATTTCCATGAGAATGATCAGAAAAACAAAGACGTGGGGAGGAGGAAGCCCCTCAGCTCTGCTGGGAAATAGGAAGTGATGTCAAACTTTGTTTGCCCTTTCTGCTGTGAAGAAGTTTGCCAAAGAGCCGTAGCCCTGCGTCCTGCTATGTACACCACCTCCAGAAATGGCAGAGGCCGGCGTGGGAAAAGAAGGTGCGCCCTGGGCCCAGAGTGACCACAACAGTCAGTGCTTCCGGGCATCTCAAGATGAAAGGTAAAACCACCGCGACGGTGGAGTGGTTCAGAGCTGCTCACTTTCTTCCTATCGCCCTCCCCTCCTTTCTTTTTCTGTTGAATTCCAAGTCACTATGAGCCTATTAAATATGTTGATCTTTTCAAACATCATCTAGTGACCTCCTCAGTTGAGCCAAAACTACAACAATCTTCTGTTTGGCTGGTGCTGAGTGCTTCAGTTCCTGTTTTCTCTCCTCAGTTGTCTGTAGCTATGAGAATTAAGAAGGAAATACTCTAGGACAGGGGTGTCAACTGCCTTTTCCATAATTATGGGGTTTCACAGAGATGCCTATTAGGGTTTTTGAAGTCCATGGGGGAGGGCTCCATCAGAATCTCTTGTTTATTCTATAAACTGGAGTCAAACTTATTGTATACTTTGAACCACTGAAGATATAAACAGATTTCCATCTTGTGACTGAATACATACAATGAAATGAAAAAAGGAGCAATACCAAGAAATTGAAAGAAAATAAAAAATAACAATGACAACAAAGAAAAATCTTCAATTATATGGATATTTCAGGATGTAGCAGCAAAGTTCCCTGGATCAATTATTTTCAAATTTTGTTTTAGCTATATCCTGAAATATCCACTTGCAACATGATAGAAAATTCTGATTTTAGGCCCAAACGATGATACATACGGCCTTTCTCAAATTTCTGTTTCTATTGGTCAGTTGAAGCCTTTGTCATATTCTGTCAAAAAAGAAGGTTCTTATGAGGATATATTTGTGCTTTCAGGCAGCCCAGATACCAGTTATCAGGCCAACAATTAATTTTCTACTCCTGTAGACTCACTTGGAAGAGTGGACTTCATATCTGAGTATGTGGCAGCATCTCTGGGAGGGCCAGTTAAACACAGCTGATGTGTTTCAGCCCTCCACCTCCAGGAAGTTCTATTCAGCAAACTGAATGAAGCCTGAGAATATACACTTTTTAACCCTTTACCAGGTGATAACAGAGACAGGGCCAGGGATAGGAAGGAGAGGAATTTGTTATTTGATCATTCCTTGTTCACTATCTTCCCTTCCAGAGGAGCATCCATACCTAGCCTGCAGTAGGAGAGATACATTTGAAAAACTCTTTTAACTCAGTGTAGCATGCTGGTCTGCTCCACCTTCTTTGTTTTATTCCTCAGAAGTAGTGGGCTGTGGATTCTGAAGGAAAAAGTGGAAGAATTATGTGTCTTCTGAGTGATAGAGACAGAAATCATGTCTGTCTCAGTTCTGGAGGCTAGAAGTTCACGATCAGGATTCCAGTTGGTTGGTTTTGGTGAGCGCTCTCTTTCTGGTGTGTAGACGGCCGTCTTCTTGATCTGTTCTTATAAGGCACTTGTTGAAGGTTTCCTGATTCCTGCACTGCAATGGAGTACTTCACATACACTGTTTTACAGATGTATAGGAAGAGTAGCAGTGATATCAGCACCTCTGTCTTACCAACAGCAACGCAGTTGTGTTCATGTCTGTGAATCTAGTAGCTTCGCTTGACCTTGGTTTCATTTTCTGTAGCAATGCCCCCTGCACTGCCTCTTTCATGGGGTTGTTGTGACAAGTCTCATAACACTGCAAGGGAAAGAGAATTTTAGCCTAAGAGAGTGGTTCTCTGAGTGTGGTTCCTGGTAGAGAAGCATCAACCTCATCTCCTTATTATCAGCTGGCCAGGGAACCTCACTTTGAGAATCATTGACTCAAAATAACATTTCTCAAGCTTCTCCTGATGAACTTGTTAAATACACCTGTTATCAGGGCTTTCTCCAGGAAATTGTGATTTAGTAGATCTGGGATAAAACCTTGGAATCAATATTTTTATTTCATCTAATTTTTTTTAGATGAATGCTCCAAATGAAACAATTTCTAGGAAATTTATTTTTCTGCAATATCAATTTAATAAGTATTTGCAGGTTGCTTGCTGAGTTAGATAACCAGGAGCTGAAATTCCTAGAGGCCTAAATATCTGATTTCCAGGTGAAAAAGAAAGAAAAGTTGCTGAATCAGTTCAGCTATTGGAGGTTAGGTTGGCTGTTGAAGGACCAGGAATAGTCCTCTAGGTGTGGTAGGTGGATAAGGATAACTTGCAAACAGAGAAGTGAAGTGTGTAATCAAAAAAAAAAAAAAAAAAAAAAAAAACAACCCAACCCTGAATATCACAAGCTTGAGAAATAGCTATTAGTTTGAAAAAGACTCTGAATTGTCCATCTTCGTCCTTACTACATAGGGCCATGACTATTTGCTCGAGACTTTCTCCACAAGACTTTGAACTTCTTCTTGAGAGCAGGGACTCAGTCTTCACCTTTAACTCCATAGGTGATGCTCTCTTGCAGGTCCATAAATGAATGAACAGAGGACAAGTGGGTCAGAGGACAGGCTGGAAAGATTTAGTTTGGCGCCAGATTATAGGAAATTATAGAAGAATCTATAGACCAGAATAAATACTGTTTATCTCAGGGCGTGTGTTTAATGAACGGAACACACTAATCCATGAAATTTTACTTTGGTGAAGATTAGCAGGCAAATAGAGAGCAGAGGTCAAAGGCAGAGGATTCCGTCTGAGGCTAATACAGTGCACTAGAAAAGAGATACTCTAGACTGGAGTGAGGGCTTCTTAAATACAACCGGGAAGGGTGTGAAGAGTGGAGAGATGGCTGAAGTAGGCTTGCCAAGACTCAGTCTCTAATCAGAGGTAGGGGTGGAGGGGGTCTTTGATGGTGACCTGAGCTTCAAGTTCAGGTTCCTTGGGAAAAAGAGGGCATATGGTTAATTAAACACTAGAGTACAAAAGTGTGTGTCATAAGATGATGAATTTTGTTTTTGATTGAAGAACGCATGAAACAGCCAGGTCCACTGGAAACATAGGTTACCTCTCAGGGGGGAAATATTGAGAGCATCAGCATTTACATGGCAATGCTTTAGGAGTGGATGGTTCATCTGGTTTTCTGGTTGTTTTTTGCTTGGTTGCATTTATCCACCCTCTCACTGTGTGTATGCTAAGTCATTTCAGTTGGGTCCAACTCTTTGTGACTCTATGGACTGTAGCCCGCCAGGCTCTTCTGTCCATGGGATTCTCCAGGCAAGAATACTGGAGTTGGTTGCCATGCACCTATATTAATGCTATTAGTTTAACAGATGGGATGGATGAAAGCTGATAAAGGGAACAAAGAAAATATTGGAAGCAAACAATTATAATGTTTTCTTTGGATCAATTGTCTATTCTTATATTCAATTTCATTGCCTTCCTGTGAACTGACTTTCTATTGGATTCTATATAAATAGAATTTGCTTTTACTGTGGTGTCATAAACTCAGGAAACTCTGAAAAGAAGGACTTCACAAAATGACATCTAGATTGACACCTCTCTGGGCAACTTTAGTTGCTCTCTCCTTCCACAATCAAGCATGTGCTAGATGTTTGGGTATCACATGCCAGACACTGATTTTGACCCTGGGTCCTGCGATGAACAAGACAGGCCCTGAGCTTGTAAAGTTTATATTCTTGTGGGAGAAGATTTGGTCAACATACTACACATGTCTAGGACTTAGTGATATAACAGATTTATTTTCCACTGCCATTCACAACTCCATTTAATACAAAGAGGAGTGTGATGTGTGATTGAGAGTATTTTATTAGATGTAATCACTTTTTTCCCTCTGATAGTGATGGAGGTATTTCTCTTCTTTCCACTTCAGTCAAGATGAATCTCATCCATCTATCATAGGATTCAAGGAAAGACTGGTGAACAGTTTGTCTGACAGCTTCAGAAGGAGATATCCGCTCTTTCCTTTGGTCTCCTAAAGTAACAGTGTTAATGACTTATTGGGCCAGGACTGAATATAGAAGCAGTCATACTGTTTTACAAATCTTGTGTTTAACTCTGAGCAAATGCATTTTTATCCTTCTAATAATCATATTACCCATCAGTGGAAAGGCATACAGTTCAGATTCCAAAAGTCTGATGAATCAACTGGAACATAATTAAACTTAACGAGATCTCTGTTTTTCTCTTTTGGGGTGCTCAGCATCTTGCATAAGCAGGCCATGGCTGGGAAAGTACATTTTTGAAAAGCTGTGAGTGTAGACTGAATCCATCTGAATTTGAAAGTACTGTTGACCAATGTGGATTTAACTCACTGCTCCACCACCTACTAAGTGTGTGCCCTTGGAAGCTGATTAACTCCTCTGGGTTTAGTGACCTTCTCTATAGGATGGCTATAAAAAGATCAGTCTCGGAGAGTTCTTGTAAAGGTTAAATAAAATTACATAGATACAGATATAGCTTTGTATATATACACATACAAGAGATATTTGGGGTGTCTCTGTATTTTCCAGCTCACAATTTTTCCTGAGAAGTGTGGCCAAGTTGCATGGGTGAAGCTGGAGTCACCATATATATTTTTTTTAATTGAAATTATAGTTGACTTACAATGTTGTGTTCACTTCTGCTATACAGTAAGTGATACATTTATACATATATAAGATTCTTTTTTTATATTCCTTTTCATTACGGCTTCTGGAGAAGGAAATGGTAACCCACTTCCGTATTCTTGCCTGGAGAATCCTAATGGTCAGAGGAGCCTGGCAGGTTACAGTCCACAGGGTCACAAGAGTCGGACATGACTTAGCGATTAAACAACCACCACATTAAAGCTTATCTCAAGATATTGAAGATCTGTGTGCTTTATAGCAGGACCTAGCTATTTATCCATCCTATGTGTAGCAGTCTGCATCCACCTACTAAGTCCAAGCCATCACTCCATCTCTCCCCAACTCTCTTCTTGGTGCCCACAGATCTGTTCTCTGTGTCTGGGAGTCTGGTTCTAGTTCATGACCGGGTTCTGTGAGCTTGTCTCTCTTTTGTAAACAGGTTCATTTGCATCATGTTTTAGATCTCACATACTCATGATATCATATGGTATTTGTTTTTCTCTTTCTGACTTACTTCACTTAGTGTGATGATCTCTAAGTGCATCCATGTTGCTACAAATGGCCTTATTTCCTTCTGTTTTATGGCTGAGTAGTATTCCACTGTGTGTAAGTATGCACCACATTTTTGCCCATCCATCTGTTGATGGACATTCAGGTTGTTTCCATGCCTTGGCTATTGTGAATAGTGCTGCATGTATCTTTTTAAATTAGTTTTGTCTGGATATATGCCCAGGAGTGAGATTGCTGGACCGTACGTTGGTTTATGTTCAGTGTTTTGAGGAACCTCCATACTGTTTTCCATAGTGGCTGCACCAACTTACATTCCCATCAACAGTGTAGGAAGGTTCCCTTTTCTCCACATCCTCTCCAGAATGTATTATTTGTAGACGTTTTAATCATAGCATTCTGACTGATGTGAATAGAGTGGCCATATTTGTGATATAATGTCTCCTTGTATCTTGTTGACTAGAAAAGAACAGGAATGGGTCCCTGCCCTAAACTGGATCAATTAGGCCTTCTCTTCCCATATTTGACACTTGAAACAAGAGACGGAGACTAGGAACTGCTGAACAGAGTTATACCGATGCCAGAGCTTAGAAGGTCAATGAATTCCTGCTGCCAGAATCTTTGGGCTGCCCTGGCATTCCCTTTTCCTAGAGATCACTTCTCCTTTGGATTCTGTGATAGACCTCAATTCTCTTTCAACAGATGTCTCTTTAGTTGGAGCTGGGTTCTGATTACTCACATTCAAAATAAACTCTTAAAATATCTAAAATTGAACACTTGACATACTTTCAAATCTGCTGCTTCTAGTATTTCCTGTCTCAACAGTGGCACGTCTACCCACTAGTTGTTCGGGTGGAGCTCTTGGGATCTTCCAGAGACTATCTCCTTCTTCAGCATCATGTCTAGACTCTTCTGAAGTCGCTTGAGCATCTTCTGTTTTTCTAAGTATCTTTTCTCCAAACCCTGAGTTTAGTTACTATTTTCTCTCACCGAACCCACCTCTCTCAAAATGGTTTTCTCAACTTCTCCTCCAGCTTTCCCTCAATTCATTCTCCATACAAAAGACAGAGGAAGAGGAATTCTTCCCAAAGTGGATCGTGTAACTTCCCTTCTGAAACCCTTTCAGTGGCCTCCCACCGTCCTTGGAATAAACGCTCCCCTCTCTCTGATCACTTCCAGCGTCCCCTTGCTTTAGCCCTGGTCACCATTCCAGCTCCACTGACCATTTCCCTTGCCTGTGTCTTCTGCTCCTCAGAGCAGGATTTACCTTGGTTTCTCAACAGTTACTGATCCTTCCTGCCCTGGGGCCTTTTCCTGTGTGATTTTCTCTTATAAGTTTCCTTCAGATGACTTTTCTTCAATCTCTCATTGGTCAATTTCTGCATGCTGTTCTCTGTCCCTCATGTCCAAAGTTGATCCTCTGATAATGCATATGAAAATGGAATCTATATTTATAGATGTGTTTTGCATGGTTATTTATTTAATCCTCTGCTCTCTTACAAGATTTGATGCTCCTTAAAGAGAATACTCTAGTCCATGATGATGAGGCCATATGCTCCACGAAGACAGGGCGCATAGGCTTCACTTACCCTATCCTTAGTGCACAGGTGATGGTTTATTTCTCAGTGTATTTCTCTCAGTTCAGCAAGATAGAGGCTCAACTCCTGATACAACACGGACACCAACCCCTGACCCCACTGATGACTTCCTCATACCATTTTGTCTTTTTTTTTTTTAATTTATTTATTTTTTTGATTTTACTTTACAATACTCTATTGGCTTTGCCATACATCGACATGAATCCACCACAGGTGTACACAAGCTCCCAATCCTGTCTTGAATGGGCATAGGCAACCGTTACTGGCCCCTCTCTTTGACAGCTAGCAAGTGACGGGCACCTAAGGGCCCTCTTTTTCCCAGGATAGCAAGAACTAGCCAGAATGAACAGTGCCCATTCCTAATGATTTGGGGTCCACATGCTTGAGGGGGAAATGTGAAGTAGGAGGTTAGGCATGGGCAAGGAGGGGTGGCCTAGCTGAAAAGGATGCACGTGATCTCTGAACCCCATCCCAGACACACCCCAGTGAGTCCCAGGGTAACACACAGATAGCTACAAAATAACCACAGAGCCTTTTCCAACTTCTGAGCATGGGCCCTAGGCACACAGTGGATACCAACTAACCACAGAGGCTTTTCCAACTCCAGCACATGCACCCTAGATGCACAGTTGTGTCCTCAAGTGACCTTAGGCAGCCGGGGACCTATTAAGTCTTCATAAATATTCTATACATACATGCATCTGATTATAACAGTCTGAATAGTGGAAAAGGCATGACAATAGAGTCTGTTGTTATGTAACTTGCACAAATTATCTAGGTGTGGAGAAGGAATTGGGTTTTCCAGGTGGCTCAGAGAAAAAGAATCTGCCTGCCACTGCAGGAGATACAGGAGACACGAGTTCAATCCCTGGGTTGGAAAGATCCACTGGAGGAGGAAATAGTAACCCACTCCAGTATTCTTGCCAAGATAATTCCATGGACAGAGCCGCCTGGAAGGCTACAGTCCAGGGGGTCACAGAGAGTCAGACACAACTGAATCAGCTGAGCACGCATGCACACACAGGGTGATGGATACAGGACACCTGGGTATTGCCATGGCATCATGAAGGTGAACAAAGGGATGATGTGTGTTACCTAAACCAAGGCAAGGTGAGTTGGCATCATTCAGCCCATCAATTGACCTGGAATCAAAGAATCAAGGCCATAAAGCACCTTGGCACTTTTAGATGAAAATGCTGGGTGAATATTTTCTTCCACTTCTCTCTGTAAGTGCAGAGTTGTCCTAGGCAAGTGGTGCGAAAGCACAGAAATAAACCAAGGTCGATGAAATCACTATTACGTTCAGAGGGGATATTTTCCATTCGTTTTAAAATTAAAGTCTCATGCAAGTCGCAGAAAAACACACCACAGATTCTTTAGCTTGATTGTTTCAACTTTTAATAGTAAAGTCAATATGCGCCTCCAACTAACTGCCGGGGATTGTTCTGTGATTGCCAGGTTGTTTTCTGTATGTGAGGCAACAAAACAATATAAGGTGACAAACAAAAGATGGAAAAATATATAAAAGGGGGAAAAAAAAAGTTGGCTGTGTGCTACCTCAGGCTTTTAAACTCTTCTTATACACTTCACCACAAAGTCTATTAAAGCAAAATATAGTGGAAATACAATATACTGCAATGAATGTCTTCAAACCAGCAATTTAGCGCAAAAGCTGAGGGCAGTTCTTATGCACCGACTTTTAATACCAAGACGATTTGTGGTCTCACAAAGTTCCTGCCTTAGGCAAAAGTTGTGCTGAGTTCTAATAGGTCTAGTTTGCTGGCTGTCAGAATAATGGAGAATTCGGTAGCGGAGGGGCTGAGTGCTGTAAACAGTGGAGATAATTAGAAGGTTTGCTGGGAGGAGAGTGAAGCTGGTTTATATTCAGTTGTAGGGGAAAGTGTTTGTTCAGGAAACTCCTGGTTGACACAGAATAGCCTGGTTTCCAGAATGTTGATTTGAGGAAATCTTGTGGGTCACCGGACAGGCAAGTTTTCTGTTTGATTGTAATGCTACTACTATTATTAACAATATTAAGTGGGAATTCATTGAACACCTACTATGTGCTTGACCCTGCTCACCTAGTTCTTCTGTATTCCTATTCTACAAAGAAGGAATTCAAGGCTCAGAGGGGTTATTGACATCAGGCACACGCATGCAGTAGTTTACAATCAGTTAGAAAGTATGTTCTTCACACTATATCGTGGTGTCATCCTGTGGGGCAAGGATAATACTGCCCATCGCAGTGTTTAAATGGGAATCCTAATGTCTGGTTCAAATTTGCAATAATCATAGAGAAAGTTGGCTTCAGAGATACAAGTCAGGATCAGAAGCGAGGTCTCTCATGACTAATTATTAATGGCAGTTCAGAGATGAGGTTTTCTAATGATTTACTTTCATTTGATGTAGATTAGTATAGAATCTAGACTGCTCTTTATAATAAGGTTATTCTTTACTCCTTGGGGCAAATTTTGTTTTCTTGCCTGGGGGGACCAGCTGGCCATGTCACCTCAATCTTTTGTTGTGATCTTTCATGCTGCCTCCAGGCCACCTGTCCAGGTGAGTTGCGGCCAAGCAGAATAAGAAAATCCGAAGGTGATTTCTCATGAAGTGTAGGAACACAGGGGATGGTTCTGTGGTCACTACCGTTTCGACTTTGGCTCTATTTGTAAACTTAAGCACATTAGGCAAGTCACCTAACTGGATGAGGGGAAAAGGCCCACGGGCAACTGCTGTCTTGAGAGGCTTCTTTACAAATTTCAACTAATCCTGTTTTTCTTAAATAATAAATAGTTACTAGCATTTCTAATGGAGAAGGCAATGGCACCCCACTCCAGTACTCTTGCCTGGAAAATCACATGGATGGAGGAGCCTGGTAGGCTGCAGTCCATGGGGTTGCAAAGAGTCGGACACAATGAGTGACTTCATTTTCACTTTCACTTTCCTGCATTGGAGAAGGAAATGGCAACCCACTCCGATGTTCTTGCCTGGAGAATCCCAGGGACGGGGGAGCCTGGTGGGCTGCCATCTATGGGGTCGCACAAGAGTCGGACACGACTGAAGCGACTTAGCAGCAGCAGCAGCATTTCTAACCACACTGAGGGTGTCTGCATCCTAGCCACCCTCCACCCCCCGGGCCCATGAAAGCTGTAACAAAACTGGAGAATTGGCAGAGAATGAGAAACTGATTGTATCATAGGCAGAGATCAAAGAGCCTGGGATTACTCAGGCTGGAAAGAGGGGAAGCTGAGTGAAAGCAGTGTTCTCAATATTGACAATATTGAAAGTTGTGATCAAGAGCTCCTTTACCAAACATCTGCTCATTGGAACAAGAAGGCTTCCTCAAGAGTCTCCTCCATTGCTCACCTCCCAGCAAAAATTAGCCTGTGTCCTCCTTATTCCACATTCATACTCATAAGGGTTTGATCCTTTGTTGCACTGGACTTTTGTTCAGTTATTTAGGGGAAGTGGCCAGTGTAGAGCAAAAAATACCAGCTTAGGATGAGATGTAGATTCTATTCCTGCTTCTGTTGTTTCCATGGTAACTCTGAGGCTCAGTTTGCTCATCTATAAAATGGGGATGTTAAGTTTTGCTAAGGAATTGTGTAAAAACCTATGAAGGTCAAATGGCAGAGGGTATATACAGGTGCTTCACAGTCCATAAAGGGTTTTTATAGGACACTGTTGTGTCTCTCATCACATGATTTAGACTCACTTTTTATTTGAGTTGTTGATGGAGCAGAGAGGTTGACAGCTTGACAAGCTTTTGATGATAGCCTGAGATCCCTCCCCTTAGCATCTCTGAATCTATCCTAAGGGTTCCTTGGAGGGCCCTAGATGAATTGAGCCATAGCAATGATCAAGTCAAGCATGTCCCCTTGCATAATCTCGTTTAGCTTCTGTTTGTGATGTCCATAAGCCCTGTCTCAGATTCTACTTTCTTGGGGATCTCAAGATAAGACAGGTCTGTACCACAATGTGTTGCCATGCCTCTCTGGCCCTCTATGTTTTAGGCTCTGAGATGAGCACAATGATATTCCCATCCAGACAAATTATCAAACAGTGTGGCTCATCTTTGGATAATAAAGTTCAAGGAGACTCAGGATGAGACTGGCTCTAGGTATTTCTTTCGAGTAGCAGGAAAAAAAGCAAGCTGAACGTTCTTACCAGTCTTAAACCCACACTCCTGCTGATGGAGACACTGCTGCTGCTCAGTCGCTTCAGTCGTGTCCGACTCTGTGCGACCCCATAGACGGCAGCCCACCAGGCTCCCCCGTCCCTGGGATTCTCCAGGCAAGAACACTGGAGTGGGTTGCCATTTCCTTCTCCAATGCATGAAAGTGAAAAGTGAAAATTGAAAGGGAAGTCGCTCAGTCGTGTCTGACTCTTCGCCACCCCATGGACTGCAGCCTACCAGGCTCCTCCATNTCCCTGGGATTCTCCAGGCAAGAACACTGGAGTGGGTTGCCATTTCCTTCTCCAATGCATGAAAGTGAAAAGTGAAAATTGAAAGGGAAGTCGCTCAGTCGTGTCTGACTCTTCGCCACCCCATGGACTGCAGCCTACCAGGCTCCTCCATCCATGTGATTTTCCAGGCAAGAGTACTGGAGTGGGGTGCCATTGCCTTCTCCACATGGAGACACTAACAGTATAGAAATCTTTTGCTTCAATATGCTTCCCTGTAACCAAGTTTCCAAAACCCCTGCCACTCTACTGGTCAAGCCTCTAATACCCCTCACTTGGATGACAGGTACAGTATCCTAATGTTCTCAGCATTTAGCTTCTACCTTTCTGACTACAATAGTAGCCTAGGCAATCTTTAAAATTTCCAAACAAATCACATTACTCTCTTATATAATATCTGTCCAAGTTGTCCATTGCTTTCAGGATGCACGCCAACCATCTCATCACAAGCCTTAATGCCTTTTGAATCGGGTACCTGCTTCCCTCTTTAACCTGGCCTCTTCCACCATCCCTTTCCTCCCTCATCACTCAAGCTACCCACATCTCCTTTCAGCTCCTGGGCCTCTTGACTACCTAGGATCTTTTGCTCCTATAATTTCCTCTGACAGGAAGGCTCTTTCTCCATTGATTTCTGTGCCTAGTTCTTTCTCTTTCTGGCCTCTGGTTAAATGTCATATCTGCAAAGAAATATTCCCTGACTCCTCAATTTATGCAGAATTTCCCCTCTCTCCTCTTCTGTCATCAGCTATTATTCTCTATCGCAGGGTCAGCAAACTTTTTCACTAAAGGACCTGAGAGTGAACATTTCCAGTTTCGTGGGCCATATGGTCTCTGTTGCCACTATTCAGCTCTGCTGTTTTATGGTTAAGGAAACCATAGACAGAACGTAAGTGATGGGAAGTTGCCTGGTTACAATAAAACTTTATTTATAGAAACAGGCAGCAAGTGGGCTAGGTTTGACTTTGGAGGNAAATCAACACAACATTGTAAATCAACTATACTTCAGCCAAAAAAAAAAAGACTATGGGACATACTGTGCTGTTGTTCAGCTACTAAGTCATGTCTGACTTTTTGCAATACTGTATGTAACTATAAAATTAAAATTCACTGCTTTAAAAAAAGAGTGTCAGGCACATAGTGCTGATTATAAGTTATTTTACTATGTGCTTGTACTTAATGCTCTTGAAAAGATTTTCAGTGTTTAGGTACAAATTTTTTTTTCAAAGGATCTGAGAACTGTTCACTAGCATGTGGAGTTTTGTATAATAGCTATTTCATAAATCTTATTGACACGTTTGCTTTGAAGTTCATGAAAGGGTCTCAATTTCCTCAATATTTGCCTCATTGCATAATGTCCCCAAATATTTTGCCATTTATGTACCTCTGTGAACCTAGGACACAATAAATTAAATTAATTAGCACAGATAATTAGTGTCCACATTATGTATCATCCACATAATGTATCAATTCAACATTGCTTCTTTGTTCCGAAACATCCAATTTGACTAACACATAAGAGTAAAGTAATATAAGGTTCAATTCTATTTACTAGCATCTGGTTGTATTCTCTTGATAAGTCAGATAATTTAATAATTCCTCTGTAATTTTTAGTATTAATTTCATATATCCTTTCTGGTTACCAGAATTATTATTCCTTAAAAGTAGCAATTATTGCTAATTTGATTCCATATTCGATATTGATTCCTGCTAAATGATTCTGAATCTTAAAACTGTTGTGTGATTTTTAGGTCTTAAAAACATGTACTCATGTAACTTTTCCATTTCTTAGCTCATTTAATTTGTGATTTAGTTAGGCAGTTTTGCAAAGTTAATTTGGTCATATCTGAAATCTAGACACGGTTGTTATTTGCTCTGTAATACACAATTCATGAGCAACAGCTATTTTTTTCACTGTTCTAGAATCATCGGTTTGTTAGTTCAGCGAGGGTTGTCAGAAACCTTAGAGTATATTTTGTAGTCCTTTCATTTTCCAAACAGGAGGCCTGAAGAGGTTCCAGGATAGACCCAGGTTCAAACCCAGCCTCCGCTCCTGGCTGTCTTCTGCTTCTTCATCCTTTTCATCATCTCTTCCCTTCCCCTAAAAAATGCTTCTCTGTTTTCCCAACTCTCATTGTCTCAAGCCAAGCAAACGTGGCTGGTCCTCGGTTGAAGGAGGGCAAGCGGCAGGTTCCTGAAGGTAGGGCCAGACACGCTGATAGTAGGATGGGGAGAGGGAATTAGAGCTAGGGCAGCTCCTGAGGGGTTTGAGTAGGTGAATGAGAAAGGAGGGGGAGGAAATAGCCCAGAACAGACCACAGAGTCACAGAGGGAGAGCCCTGGTGAACAGGCTACTTAGTCATCTTCCGTATCAGACCCCATTCCATTGTTGACAGGTTCTGTCCACCTCCGCAGAGTGGGGTTTCTCAAAGTTGCCTCTTCCCCTCCAGTTTCACTGTTACATCCCATCCAGCCCTTCACTTTCACCATTCGAGCTAATGTGATTCTTTTACCTAGATTCCCTGTCTTGACTTTTCCCCACCCAGGTCCACCCTGCATGCCCCTCTTTGAACAAATCTGGCCTCATCAGGTACTTCGTTTCAACCTCAGCAAACTCCTTATTGTCTTGCAGGGGGAAGTCCAAATAAGCATCATCACATCTGTCTTTTTGGCTCATCTCCAACTCTCTTCATTTTTTTAAAAATTGAAGAATAATTGCTTTACAGAATTTTGCTGTTTTCTGTCAGACCTCAACATGAATCAGCCATATATATATATATCCCCTCCCTTTTGAACCTCCCTCCCATCTCCCTCCCCATCCCACCCCTTGAGGTTGATACAGAGCCCCTGTTTGAGTTTCCTGAGCCATACAGCAAATTCCTGTTGGCTCTCTATTTTACATACGGTAATGTAAGTTTCCATGTTACTCTTTCCGTATATCTCACCCTCTCCTCCCCTCTCCCCATGTCCATAAGTCTGTTCTCTGTGTCTGTTTCTCCATTGCTGCCCTGTAGATAAATTCTTCAGTACCATTCTTCTAGATTCCATATGTGTTAGAATATGATCTTTCTCTTTCTGACTCACTTCACTCTATAATAGGTTCTAAGTTCATCCACTTCAACAGAACTGACTCAATGCATTCCTTTTCATGGCTGAGTAATACTTCATTGTGTATATATTTAACACAA